>PVKE010049503.1:0-11247 GCA_004027555.1 Craseonycteris thonglongyai | reverse complement strand
CTTTGACTTCCCCAAAAGAGCACCAGTTCAGAAGTCACATACATCCCCTGCGGTTTGGCCTGGAGCTAAAAACTTTCTGCTCAGTGACCTTTCCCCTATGACTCCTGCCCCTCCCTCGCTTAAACTACTCGCTAGAGCCCGCCAATCCTCCGCCAATCCTAAACTGCCACTTATCCCAACCAATCACCTTTTGACATATCCGCCAAACAGATAACCCTGCCCTCCTTTGTCCCTACAGTATATATGCCGCTGTGGCCGAAATAAAGTTTTGAGGCTTGATCAGAATCCTGTCTTGCCTCCATTTCTTTGTGTCTCCTGTCTCTTGTCCTTCATAGGTTCCCCCTCGGGCCGCGTTGTTGGGCCCCGCTGGACGGGGCACATTTTGGTATGGGCCTGTTTGGGTTCATCTTGATTGTGACTCTGCATTTTCTGGGCTTGTATGCCTATTTCCTTTGAAAAAGTTTTCAGTCATTATTTCCTCAAATAGGTTCTCAATCACTCGCTCTCTCTCTTCTCCTTCTGCTACCTCTATGATGTGAATGTTAATATACTTGATGTTGTCCCAGAGGTCTCTTGAGCTATTTTTATTTTTTTTAATTCTTTTTTATTTTTGCTGTTGATTGGGTGTTTTATACTACCTTGTGTTCTAAATCACTGATTTGCTTCTCTGCTTCATCTAATCTGTTGATTCTTTCTAGTGTAGTCTTTATTTCAGTTACTATATTGTTTATTTCTGACTGGTTGTTTTTATTATTTCTATGTCTTTATGTTTGCTATCTCGTTGAAATTCTCATTAAGTTTCTTAAGCATTCTTTTTTTTTTTAAGTTTTATTTTATTGTTTTTGACAGAGACAGAGACAGGCAGAGACAGAGAGAAGGAGGAGGTCCCAGAGCAGTTTCCATAGTTGTATGTCATTAGTTTTTAACATGGTTTTGTTCCACACAGATGTGCAGGGGCCATGCAAGGTGGGAATTGGGCTGGGGGCCTCCCACATGAAAGGCACGCCACCATGAACCAGGGGCCAAACCAGGGGGTGAGAACTGAACTGGGGGTCTCCTGCATGGGAAGCACACCTCAGTTCACCATATGGGTCCACACTAGCTGGGGCCGGGTTTTGATCCTCAGTCTCTGGGGCTACTAAGTGAGTGCTTAATCCACTGAGCCACCCTGGATTCTCCTCCTTAAGCATTCTTATAACCTGTATTTGAAAATCTTTCTCTGTTAGGTTGATTGCCTTTGTCTCCTTTAGTCTTATTTCCGGAGGTTTCTCTTGTTCTTTTATTTGGTACATGTTTCTCTGTTTCCTCATTCTGGCCACCTCTCTGTGTTTGCTTCTATGTCATAGATAGATCTCATACGTCTCTGAATCTTTGCTCAGAGTTGGTGGCCTTATGTAATATGTGTCCTGTGTAGTGTAATTGTGCAATCTCCCTGATCTTCTGTGCACATGTTCCAGGAGTGTCCCTTGAGTGTGTTGTGTGTTTCTTCTGTTGTAGTTGAGCCTTGATTGCTTTTGGCACACCAGTGGGTGTGACTGAATTCCAGGTTGACTGGCTGTGCAGATTAGCTCTGCCCACTGAGTATGAGCTGCTATTTGGGGGCTGACCCTTTACGTGGGTGTTTCCCCTTGTGGGCTCTTGTGTGTATTAGACTGCCTTTTGGGAGTACCACTAACCAGGCTAACCAGGTAATGCTCTGGTGTGGTCTTAAGCCAGCCTCTGGGTTTATTGTTTCTGGTGTTTCTTACGAGGGGATCCTGTTCAGGCTAATTTCAGCCCTGTCTGCGATTGGTAGGGCCACTTGGTAGAAGCCACAGAACTATGTGTTTGGCTGCTGCCTGTATTTAACTTGGAGATGTGTCCAGGTGGGCTTGCCCATGACCTGAGGCTGGTTCCCACCAGTATTGGGCATGGGATAGCTTAACAACAGGCCCAGGACCCCCTAGCCTGGGGGTGGCGAACCTATGGCACACGTGCCCAAAGTGGCACGTGGAGCAATTATTTCGGCACGCGGAGCTGTGAATACCATTTAAAAAATTATTGTTTATGCTCTTATAGACATAAAAATAATTGATACCTATATCTTACTCGATGGGTTGGCATGCAAGTCGAGTGAGTATACTATTTCATAAACTTTGGCACTCAATCGCCAAAAGGTTTGCCACCCCTGCTAGCCCTTTGTCATCTGCTGGACGCTCAATCATTAAAAGAGCTATTTTATTTATGTGGGCCCAGCTGGTTGACCCAGTGTTGAGAGTGCCTTCAGTGATGCAACTCTAGCTAGGTGGGGTGGAGTCCTTAGGAGACACGTGTGTGGCAGGTGGTTTTTACAAATTTAATGCAGGTTCAGTTCTTGGGCCAGTGTCCAGGTTATGACCACTTTGCAAAATGCTTTGAGGACACTGCAGGCAGCCACCATTTGCTTTGGGGCAGTGCCTCCTTTGTGAACACTTACTGAGGTGCCCCAGACACATTGTAGCCTGTCCCTGTTTGTCTCAGGCTTGCAGATTGCCAAAAGCTGCCCAATAGGGGTTGCGGTGCGGACTGTGGCTCACTGCTCACCATCCATAGTTCACTGGGCCTCTGTGGCACGGCTGCTGTTGCAAGTCTTCCTCAGCTCCTAGGGTGGGCTGATCAATTGCTCAGCCACCTGGAGTGCCTCTGGCAATGCAGCCTGAGGTGGGTGGGGCAGGGTTCTAAGGAGTTATTGGGTGTGGGTGGTGGTTTTTACAAAGTTAATGCAGAATCAGTTCTTATACCAAAGCTGGTCTTGCAAGCACCTTGCAAATGTTCCGAGAACTCCGAGGCCAGCTTCCACTAGCCACAGGCCACAGGTTTTTGGTAGCCATGCAGGGAGAGCTGCAGAACAGCATAAGGATAGCTTCTCATCACCTAAAGCTCCCCAGGCTGCTGCAGGAAGCTGCTCCTGCAAAAGTCTGTAGTAAAGTGTTTTTGCCACTAGTGGAGCAGAGCTGATTGCTCAACTGCTCAGAATGCCTCTGATAATGCTGTCCTAGTGGGTGGGGCAGAGTTCCAGGGAGTTATGGGATCTGGGTGGCGGTTTTTTCTGTACTTAATGCAGTATTGGTTTTTGTACTGGGGCTGGGCCTGTGATTCCTTTGCAAAAACTCCCCAAGAACTCCACAGGAGGCCGCCACTCACCATAGGCCTCCAGTGTTCTGGTAGCAGCTCAAGGGGAGCTGAAGAACAGGACCAGGCTGACTCTGCGCGACCTAACCGCCCCCAGGCTCCTGCAAAAGTCTATAAAAAAAATGTCTGCCACTGCTAGTAGGATGGGGCGGAACCCTCAGCAGCCTAGAGCACCTTGGGAGATGTAGTAGCTGTGCGAGGTGGGGACCTAGTGCGTCACCAAGATAGTGTACCCGCATGGATTTTACTAGACCAATGCGGTTTCAGATTTGGCCCACTAGGGGGAGGTTCAATATACATGTAGAAAAGATAATGCCCTCCTGTGGGCTACACGTGGGACAGACTCCACATAGGGACAATTGGTCCCTCTAGCCCCACCTCGAATTTCCACAGCTCAATTATCTCCCTAGATGTCTCCTGTGCCTCCAGAGCCTCCACTCTTCCACTGGAGACCAGGTGAGTGTTTGCAAGTGATTGAGCTTGTGTGTGTGGCTTTTAGGAGGGCGTCTGGATTTCCAGCCACCTTACGTCTCACTGCTGCGGACAGATAGGATCCTTACTGATTTTCACTGCCAGATGTTATGGGAACTCCTTTTCCTTGCACAGAACTCCCGGGCTGGGGAGCCCAGAGAGGGACTGAGACCCCTCCCTCTTCTGGAGGGACCTCAACCACAGAGGTGTCCCTCCTGGTGTTCAACTTCTATTTTCGGGTTTAGGGTCATTCCATGTCACATCTCCACTAGTCCTACTGGTCTCAATATGGACTCTGCTTCATGTCCTTAGTTGTAGGAGTTCGGTCCAGCCAGTCCTCTGAGGATTCCTGAGGTTGACTGCTCTATAGTCTATTTGCGTCTTTGATGTGATCCTGGGAGGCTGTAGAAAGTGTCTACATAATCTGCCACCTTCCCTAGAATGTGCTTGTTTTCCTTATTCATCACAAAAGCTTATTGATATCTATGTCTACTGAATAAAAAAATAATATGAGCACATTTTCACTTCCCTCAGGTCACTTCTGTTTTTTTTGTTGTTTTTTTTTAACCACTTCAGTGAGTTATGGTTGGCATGTAAAAAGCTGTACATAATAAATGCCTACATCTTAATGAGTTCGGTGATAAATATACACCCACAAAATCATCACTATTATCAAAGCCATAATAATAGCTATTGCCTCCTCATGTTTTCGCTCACCTCCTTTATTTCATACCCTCTTTTTTCATCAGTTTGATGCATGAGTTGTGGATATGTTTGTTTATTTATTTTTCCATTGGTCATATAAACAACAAAACATTTTATTAATTCAGTTATTTTTTTACTTTCCATATCTGTTTTCTGCCTCCTAGACAATTCTCTCTTTTTTCTGGAGAGCAACCTTTAACTATTTAGGATTGTTTTTCCCACAAATTATTTTACTTTGTAAATTACCCAAGACCTTATATGCCAGAGAATGTATTTCACCTTAAAGTAAAATTTACCTCTATATAAAAATCTAAGTTTAAAGTTCTTTTCCTTCAAATTTATGAAGAGAGTACACCATTAACCTCTTGTATCCAGTGTTGTTATTGAAAATCTCCTTCCTTTATAAATGATGTTCTTTATCTTTGGAAGCTTTTAGACTTTTTCTTTGTTTTTGGTGTGTGTGCAAGTGTATATATAGATTTTATAGTTTAGAGAAATTTTAGGTTCACAGCAAAATTTAGTGCGAGGTTCAGAAAGTTCCCACATATTTTCTGTCCCCACACATTCATAACTTCCCCCATTATCACCATCTTCCCCTAAAGTGGTACATTTGTTACAACTGGTGAACTTAACACTAATACATTATAATATCATAATAATCCAAAAGTCATGGTTTACATTAGGATTCACTCTTAGTGTTGTATATTCTGTGGGTTTGGACAAATGTATAATGACCTATACCCACTGCCCTAAAAATCCTTTGTGTTCCACCTGCTCATCCTTTTCTCTCCCCTAGTCACTGGCAACCATGAATCTTTCTACTGTCTCCACAAATTTGCCTTTACCAGAATGTCATTTTGTTGGAATCATACAGAATGTAGCCTTTTTAGATTGGCTTCTTTGACCTAGTAAGATGCATTTTAGTTTCCTTCATGTCTTTTCATGGCTTCATAACTTATTTGTTTTTAGCACTGAGTAATATTCCATCAGATTACTCCAGTTTATCCATTCACTTACTGAAGAACATCTGGGTTGCTCCCAAATTTTGGCAATTATTATGAGCAAAGTTGTTATATGCATCCATGTGCAGGTTTTTGTGTGGACATACTCATATATTGTCACCTCCTTTGCATAACTACCAAGAAGAGTGTCTTTATAAGTTTTTAAAAAATACTATAATATTTTATTTGGTGGTGGTGTTGGCATGGTAGAGAGGATATCTTCTGTCCAGTTTGTAATTTATACTAGATTTCATTCATGAACATCTCCAGATTTGCTTAGTCCCTCTTGTCCCCAGTTTTTGGCTACTTGCTTAATAGAGACCTTAGATTACACTAAGGCTGACAGTTGTCTCAACCTCTCTGGATTAAGGTCAGGGCCTCTGTATAGAATTGATCGTGCCCACTGGTGTGGCCTCATTGATCAGGGTTTACCTGTATGGACTTAGAGAAGCTATGAGTTTCACCCCACTACTTTTAAGTTTAGGGGAAGTGCAGAGTGTGGCAGTGGCTTCTAGCTGTCCTAGAGGCAGCCTGGCTGGAGGGGTGAGACATAGAACAAACAAAAAGTTAAAGCAAATTAATGCTCTGTCCTGTAGTGTCAGCTTGGACTAACGAAGGACAGAAAGTGGAAGGACTTGGCAGATAAATCCTATTCTCTAAGACACTTGCTTGTCTGGAGTACAATAAATGTAATTGAACACGCAGCTATGATCTATTTTTGTGAAGCAATAGTGAACTTGGTTCATTTTTCTTGCCTCACTTTCCTTTTTCTCTCATTCTTGCCACACTCAAATTGCAGTTTCCAAAAAATTCTTAGCCTACTGAAAGCTTTACTTCAAGCTCTGTTTTCTCAGGTATATTTATAACATTGCATTCCCTTTAATCTGAAGTATTTTTTATTTAATTCTGGGGAATTCATTTTCATTATTTCATGAAATAACCCTGCTTTTCTTTTTTCTCACTCTGGAGTTCTTAATATTGACATTTTAATTTAATCCTCACCAATTTATCTCCATTCTTTCTTCCCATTGTCTTTTACTCTTTCCTTTTTGAAGAGTTCTTTGGCCTAAAGCTTTAACTTATAAAATCATTTTTTAAGGTCTGTTAAATCTTTTAACATATTTATTGTGTTAAATCTTTTAACACATTTATTGAGTTCTTTATTAGAATGACTATTTTTTTTTCCAGTACACTCTCAACAATTGGTTGTTTTCATATTTCACATTCCTTATTTATCTAGCTTGTAGCTTACCCATCTCCCTGAAAGCAAATAGTTATTTTACATTATTATCTCTGTTCCCTAGTTCTGCTGCTTCTGTTCCATTTGCTAAAGTTCTGACTTTTGTAGTGGCTGGCCAACCTATCAGCCACTTCCTGCTAATAATGATAACTTTCAGGGGAGGGTAATAGCCTGAGTTCTACGTCTGCTCTTTCACAAGAGTTGGGGATGGGTGGGGATAAAGTTTTTTTTTTTCTATGAATGAGCATTTCTAGAGTAAGAATCTAGGTTCAAACCATTCCCTCTCTTCAACTCCCCATTCTTCATTGCCCCTCACAACCAGAGAGCTTACTAGGATTTTGTCTCTAGTCTTTACTTTTAGCCAGGGGCCACCATTCCTGTTATAATTATTCATATATTTCTAGAAAGGCTGTGGTAAGGAACACTGAGATGCTTACTTCTTTACTATATTGGCTTCTTCCTCATTGCTATTGGATGCCTATTACAACCCCTTTGCCTAGCAGCAGGTGCTGTGTTCAGAGTTCTATTTTCAATACTTTTATTTTTTAAGTTTTAGAGTGTGTTTGAATGGTTCACATGCTACCATGTTACAGTATTAGAGTATTCTGAATATGACTATATGCTTACCTTTATCAGTATGTGGTATATATTTTCACATGTTTTTATGTTATTGCATAGTATCCTTCATGTCAGCTTGAAGAACTTTCAGCATTTCTTATACTACCAAACCAAATCATTTTGGTTAGGTCTAGTAGTGATGGACTTCCTCAGCTTTTGTTTGGGGAGGTCTTTATCTCACTTTCATTTAGTGAGGATTACAGCTGGGTAAAGTATCCTTGGTTAGCAGTTTTTTTTTTTAACACTTTGAAGATATTCTTTTTTCTCCTGGCCTGCCAAGGTCTCTGTTGAGAAATCTGCTTATGGGGATTCTCTTGTATGAGAGGAAAAAATTATTTTCTCTCGTTGCAATTATAATTTTCTGGTTGTCTTTGATTGTAGGCAGTTTTATTACAATGTGTCTTAGAGAAGATCATTTTGGTTTGAAACTTTGGCGTAACCTATTAGGTTTGGGAAGTTCTTAACCATTATTTCTTTAAATTAAGTTTTTACCCTTTATTCCCTCTCTTCACCTTCTGAAACTGGTGGCTAGAGCCAGTAGTGTACAAGCACTTGGCTGCAGGTGTCTAAGAGGTGGCAGGGGCTGCTTGCAGACACACATATAGTGGGGAAGGAGGGACAAGGCAGGCAGCAAGGGCTGGGCCAACTACAGACTCCCTGGCTGATGTGGGGCTTTGGCTGTTCGCTTGCTCTGCTGTGGTTGCTGGATCTTACCAAGGATGCATGGCAGGGGTGGCTGATGAAGGAGTTTGGACTGGGGTGTGCTGGTGCACAGCTTGGGGTGGGGGGGCTACCTGTAAGTGAGCAAAGGGGGCCTCATCATACTCATCATAGCCCATAGCAGCTACACTGGCCCCAGCTGTGGGTGTGATCTCTTTTGGCTGCCCCCCCCCACCTCCGTGTGCGATGCAGTAAAAGCTAGTGATGGGTGTCAGGCCAGTGGATTATAAATGCATAGCTGGAGGGGCTAGCCCTAAATGTGTGCATGGTGGTGGGGGCTGGCCAGAGGGTTGGTGTCTTGAATTCCCATAGACACAGAGGCCTGGGCTGGCTGTTGGTTCAGTTCCCAGGCTTTCAGTGGGGGTGGGATGGAGGAGAGAGTAGGGAAGGATTCAGGTGGCTGGCATTAGTGAATGTGAATACCTGTGTGAGTGAAAGCTGGTGAAATCTGCAAGGAGCCCATGGAGGCTGATGGCCTGATGATTTCTTCATTGGTAGAAACTGCTGGATATGTTTGTAGAGCAGGTCACTGTGAACAGTGATTACCTTTGCTGAATGGCTTCTACAGTAGTCCCTGCTTTTCTTCTTTGTTCCCGGTTGTCTTTATACTTCTCAGCTTTGCCAATCTAGCCCTCCTGAGGTGCCTCAAAAGGCTAGGAAGCTATTTGCTCACCCTGCGTTTCTTCTCGGGGGAACTCCTAGCTGGAAAGTTTCATGCTGGTTACAAGCAGTGCCAGTTTGGGAGTTTGGATGACGCAGGCAAAATGAAGCTATAGTTATCCTGTTTTTTTTCTACGGAAAAAAATGTGTTGCTGAAGTTTCTGAAGTGGACTGTGGGACTTTCTAACAGCTATTTTTTTCTTGAATATCTGTGGATGGAAAGCTGGGCTCTTCTACATTCTCATTTTGGTGACATCACTAAAGCCACTGTTTTATTTATTCCTAGGGATGGCAAATTGTTTCTTTTGAAGTGAGAGCTGTATTTAGAAGAGTAAGAGGCTTGTATTAATTCATTACAATAGAGTAATACCATTATTAGGTAATGATTTCTGCCTTGGACATGTAACGGGCATACGATTCATATGTTAGCCAGATTATTTCTATCCTTGGAATAAATGACTGACCATGTTCCTTAATTTTCTGTTAATTATATCACTCTATGTTAAATTGATTTTATTTATAAGTGTTTTGAAGACATGTAATGTACTACTAAGGAGTTAATAGGTGAGCCTGTTGGGTCCAAGTTTCCTATGACCATTAGTGACCCATTTAGCCTAACTTTGCACCAAAGTGTTGCTACTTTGCACATTTTCGTGTTCAAATAGGATTTTTTTTATGAACTCTAAAATATATATTTTTTCTAAAGTTAAGTGGTTTGATTTAATAACACAGGGCTAATAACAGGTTTATTATAAAATATTCACTGTTGATATTGTTAACAGAGTTAATCAGTCCTGTAAATGTAAATTTCCTTTGAGTTCTTTGCTGATTGAAAACAGTTGGCACAGCATGACATAATGCACCAAGTTAAAAGGATAGGAAAAATTCAAATACGAAATTAGAGGTAAGTAAACAGCATAGTGCAAGTAGTTCTTAAATCTCCAATTGGTTAACAGTAATGGCTTGCAGCGCCACCTTCTGGCCAGAAGCGGTTTTTATTACTGTTTCATGAGTTTGTTGCCCCTCTGGCTTTTTACATGTAGCTTACCTATATCTATGCACATTTGGTTTGTATACATATAAATTTCTTCAGTTGATTGACAAATCAAGCCTCTAATGCCAGCTCATTCTTGCTATAAAATACACAGCAATAGGTTTGAATGGAAAACATTTCATGTGACAAAAATTCTAAAACTAATTTTTTCTCCTGTCTTGTATTACAAATAGAATGCCACTGTCAGAAGCTAACATTATGAGAATTAGAAAATGAAATAACGAGATACTGTCAGAATCTATTACATTTCATTGTTCTGGGTTTGTTTTAGCACTTTACGTTTAGTATTATTTTGTAGATGAATCTAGAATACCTAGAGTGTTCAGGTCCTATCACAAGTGATGGCCAACATCCCAGCAACACATAAGGTGGCTTGAATATCTTTGCTTTTTAGAGCATGACTGCTTTTATTGGCTATTACTAACTGCCAATGTGGCCATCTTTAATCTCTCCTCCCACAGGGCTGACTGCAAAAGCAACAGACCCTAAATTAAACAATCTAACATATGATGATGTTAATAGGAGCTGGACACCCACCTGTCTTACTAGAAAGAAATATTTATTCATTTAGAAACATAGAACAACATAATTGAGCTGTTATTTATTTTAATTGTTTTGACAGGTATAACGACTTATTCAGGTGGTAAGGCACCTAAACGAATGGATAATTGTTTCATATTTTTCTCCAGAGATCATAAATATGAGACAGATGAGATGCTAAGTGATTCAGGCAGGTTGAGATGCTAATTTGTTGGGAAGATTAGCAGTTAAATTTAGTAATCTTTTCCTTCACTTCCTTTCCCTTCCCTCTTCTTTTCTTATTTTTTTCTATTGAGAGGAGAACTCATTAATGGTTCCAGGCAGGATCTCATCTTGATGCTTGAGAAATAAAAGTAAATGCTGAAAAGTTAGCATAGTTGAGGTCCCATTTTTCTGGTACTGCTACCTGCCTACTGCTTTTTGTTTCTTTTATTAAAGACTCATTTTAAAGACATTTTCTCTTTTATTTTGATAATTTCAAAAATAGTTTAAAAATTGTTTTAGTGATATATTAGAATTATTAGAATATAATAATTATTAGAATATAATAATCAAATGTGAATAATTCTCTAGCCATAACAAAAGCATATGCACAGAAGAGAGCATGAGATCTCATGTAAATTCTGAATACGTTATTCTGTCCATAAATATAAGCTCATTGAGATAATTGAATAGAACTTGCTTTTAAACTGCATACTTTATTAGCAGAATTTTATGACATCCATTATAGCTTCAAAAATTTACCTTTTGATGCACAACAGATTTAATTATAATCGTGGTTTATACTCTTAAATGTGCTTATTTTATATTGAAGGAAGTATAATATTTAGGGAATATACCTAAAACCACCATATAAAAGGTACTTCTATTTGGTATATGTTGCAGGTATCTATCTGATTGCCAAGTGCTTCTTGTGAAGAAGTTCTAAGCACTTTTAAAAGCAGTCTAATTAATTTATGTAGAAACACTATGAGAAATGGGTGATAAATACTGCCATTATATTATTTTTTAAATTGTTTTTGATTTGAGAGAGAGAGAGAGAGAGAGAGAGAGAGAGAGAGAGAGAGAGAGAGAGAGAGAGAGAGAGA
>PVKE010049502.1:0-11247 GCA_004027555.1 Craseonycteris thonglongyai | reverse complement strand
TCAATAAACCTGCTAGACAGATTCCTTTTAGTCTATCAAAAAATCAGGGCCTGAAGGCACCAAAGCTCACCCCAGGGGTGCTCTTTTTCTGTAAGGTAACAGCAGATTTGCAACACAATCAGGGAAGCATTTTTCTCTAGAACTGGCTTTTAATCATGTTATTTTACAATGTAAATAGCAGAAGTGGCTTACACTGACTGAGGCTCTGGAGTCCTGGGGCCTCCTTTCTTTTCACTGGCTGTCCTCTAAGAATGAGTGGGAAGTTACTCATGAGTGATAGGAGGGGCAGACAGTCACCACCCATATCAACTCCCCAGGGACCTCCCTGCCCAGCTCTTGAAAATAAATTATTATGTTAAGGAGAAGCCAGGATGGCTCAGTGGGTTAAGCACTCGCTTTGCAACCCTGGAGCCCGGATTGAATCCCAGGCCCAGCCCATGTGGACCCATATGCTGAACTGGGGTGTGTCCCCAGTTCAGTTCTTGCTCAACTACAGAGACTGCTCTGGGCCCTCCCCATTCTCTCTCTCTCTCTCTCTCTCTCTCTCTCTCTCTCTCTCTCTCTCTCTCCCTCTCTCTCTCTCTCTCTCTGTCAAAAAACAAAAACAAAAAACAATATAAAATAAATCTTGAAAAATAATTTTTTTTTAATTTATTATGTTAAAACCTCCTAGGAAAAAGGGAAATAAGACCTCAACCAGAATTACCTGGGTTTTGGCTCCTGCACAGAAGTAGCATTGTACTTTTGCACACACACACACACACACATACCCCGAGGGGTTTCTGTATGCATTCTGGGTAAGCGCATGCACAGAAGAAAAACAGATGACCTATACACAGTCTATATGTTCATATGTCACATTCACAGGGCTGGATCTGGGCCAGGAATAAAACCCAAACCCCAAACCCATCTAGGCCTTCACCTTCGCCTCTCTCAGCTTGGCCCAATTCTCTCTTGAAACATATCTCCCCCATACCCTCAGGTACCGCTAAACTATTGACTGTGTCCATGAGTCTTAGTTTCTTTGTTCCTTTCAGTTTGGATGGGCAAGATGGGGTGGAGGAGAGTAGGGAGGGGGAATCAAACACACAGTGATGGAAAGTGAGCTGATTCTGGGTGGTGAGCACATAATGCGATGTATAGACAATGTCATGTAGAATTCTACACCTGGAAACGATGTAAGTGTTACCAACCAATGTCACCCCAATTAATTAAACAAAAAAGAAAAAGAAAGAAACACATCTCAGTAAAGCTTTGTTTTACTTTACTTTATTTTGCTAATCGGGGCCTTTGCCACTGCCTCTCTTGGCTTGGCCCATTTTTCTCTTGAAATGTATTTCAATAAAACTTTACTCTGCTTTCCTATGTTTCACTGATCTGTAATTCTTCACTGCGTTGGTGGAAAGAACAGAGTTTCATCGCCCTCCTCAGGATGGTAACATAAGGAAGAAATGGGTTGAAACAAAATCTATACTGTTTAGAAAATGTGTAAGAAAAAAAATAGAAAACTCTCTGTTTTAAGACAAATCCCCTGATCAGAAAAATCTTGGTGGACTGGTTCAGAAAAGTCTCTGCATCTGAGGAGACCAACCTCTGGAGAAACTTTCAAAGATGATAGTTAGCAGTCATAGTGATTGAAAGGCAGTATTATACTTTAAAATGGAAAGCTGTTAGGACAGATGTGGTTAGGAGAAGAAGAAAAAAAAGGACTACACTGCATATATCTAGAAAATAAAAATAAAAATGTCGACTTTGCCATATTTTCTTAGGAGTTAGTATATTTATTCTCTTTCAGTTAAGAGGAAAAGAAGATTTGAGTTTAAGATACTCTCCCTGTCACCGGGTTAAAATGTGATCAATGGTAAAATGAACTATCATAAGATGAGGGGGTTCTGTTTATTAATTACTGCTCACTAAAAGTCCCTTTTTCGCACCCAACAGGAAATTGTCTTCCGTAGAAATGAAAAACATCCATCAACCTACACAATACAAGTTTTATTATACACATAAAATTCCATATTTTACCCCCCAGTCAATGTTGCATTGGGTCACATCACCCTGTCTAAACAGTAGTAGTGAGATGCTGGGATAGCTCAGCAGGTTGAGCATTTATTTGTCTTGCAACTGCAAGGTCCAGGAATCAAATCCTAATCCCGGCCCATGCAAACCCATATGCTGAACTGTGGTGCAACTGGTAATGGCCAGGATGGTGGCACAAAGGTTCTTGCCTCCCATGAGGGAGGCCCTCAGTTCGGTTCCTCCCCTGCGTGGCCCCGCATTCCACCTGTGTGGAATGATGTACAACTATGGACACTGCTCTGGGCTCTACCCTTTTTCTCTCTTTCTCTCTTCTCATCTGCTCTCAAACAATAAAATAAATCTTTAAAAATTGGGGAAGCCGGGATGGCTCAGTGGGTTGAGCACTCACTTTGCAGCGCCGGGGACCGAGGATCGAGTCCCGGCTCTGGCCGGTGCAGAACCATATGCTGAACTGGGAGCTCCCCCAGCTCAGTTCTCTCTCTCTCTCTCTCTCTGTCTCTCTCTCTCTCTGTAGAAAATAAATAAAATATATTTTAAAAATTATAAATAGTAGTAGAGTTCTAAAACTGAAAATTCCTGGAGGAGTACTTATAAGTAAAAACTTCTTGGATTTTTAAAAAATTCACAAATATATAAACAAACAAGTTACCTGTGGGATCCAGGAATAAGTATGGTTTTGTTTTCCAATTCTTTGAAGGAAGACTAAACCATTTTTTTTTTCCTCAGAGCTTCTTAGAGTTGACCAGATTTTTGTTAGGGTAGAGACTGGCTTTGGGGTGAACCTGGAGGAAGGTGTTGTCCCTGAGTTTAGACACTGCTGTTTCATAAACAAGACTAGTGCCATGAAGTAAGAGATGCCTAAAAAGAGGCTCATTAGAAAAGCAGATTTTTAATAAAAGGAAAGAGACTGTATATTTTCTTTCAAATTCTGCAAGGCCTGAAGGAGTTGAGAAGAGAGTATCAATAGTTGGACAAGTCTTTCATAGCATGTATAGCACAAAATCATATATATGCCAGTCCACATAATCAATGCAATTTAGTCCCTAAAACAGTCAGCCAGATTTGAGAGTACGGTCATGTGTCACCCAGCAGTGATTTGGTCAATGATAGACTGCACATTAAATGGTGGGACCCCATAAGATTATAATGAAACTAAAAAATTCCTATCGCTTAGTGATGTCATAATCATCCTAATGTTGTAACGCAAAGCATTACACAAATACATAACCATTATGTTACAATTGCCTATGGTGTTCAGTACAGTAACATGCTATACAGGTTCGCAGGCTGCAAACTGAACTGTAGGGGAACAGTTTTGTCACCCCAAGATATGTCTATTTAGCATAAGGGTTCTTTTAGGCTTGTTAATTATTAGAAACAGTAGACATGGGAGACACTTTAAAAAACAAGTAGAAATTACCGTTCCTAAAAGACATTGATATTTGTAAAGGAAATCCCCATTTGTATGGGTGTCTCTGTCTCTGTACCAGGAAGAAGAGGATGACCTTTTTCTAGAAACTTTTATCAATGCAGAAGACAACACTTAAATCTGCATAACAGACTTTTACCTTGTTTGCTATGCTTTTCTTGGTAACTTTCTCCCTATCCCCAACATCTTTTGTCTTCAGGTGGAGATAGTATTTAAGGTGGTACCTTTAGCTATGTTGGCTATTTACTCAGTTTCCTGGGTCTCTCCCATCATATGGGAGGTATACACGCTATTGAACTTTTCTTTGTCTTTCTCCTGTTAACCTGTCTTACACTGCGTGGATGTCTCAACCAATAACCAAGAAAGGTAAAGGAAAAATTATTTTTACTCTCCTATAGTGCAATAGGCTATAATAGTATAGCTTAGGTATGCAGTAGGTTATACCACTTAGGTTTGTGGAAGTGCACTCTATAATAGTCACACAATGACAAAACTGCCTAAGGACAAATTTCTCATTAAGTGACTGCAGAAATGTAATCTGGCTGCCTTAGAAGCCATTCCATAGATAATGAGGGTTGATTTGGTGAATCTACTGCTTTGCAGGTGTTTCCTTCCTCTTCTATGTCTACTTCCCTATAAGCTCTTAATGATTAAGGAGAAAAGCCCCTCTTTGAACCCCAACTTCTTAACCCTTATGCTATCTTTTCCATTTCTAGTTTAATCACTCTCTGATCAAGGATAGATGGGTTATAGATTGGAATGTCCCCTGTCCACTGTATTAGTTGATTACTTTGAAACTTGGAATTCCTCCTCCCCTTGGTGACTGTAATTATAGTAGATTATCTGTCTTTGCCAGGTCTTCCGAAAACTAGCTCCAGGGCAAACAATATCCCCAAAATAACTGATTAAGCCAGAATGTGGGGCAACAGACTCTGAGGGGCTGAGTTTTTCCCTCACAAGACCACCCTGTGCCATGGTTCCAGGGACTGTTTTACAATCTAATGCTTTTAATGGCATTGATCAAATATCTCTCTCCTGGCTTAGGGGCCACTGGGAAATAAGTCATAACCCAGCAAGAGTTCCAATCCATCTTGTTTGAAGAACTGAAGGAGACCTTGTAGATGGATCCTGAAACCCCCTACCTCCCTTTTAACCTAGTTAGGGGAAGAGCTCTGTAACTCCCCAATAGTCAAGGACAATGACCACATCCAGCAGAGAGTAGATAGGGAAGAAGAGACCTTCAGCCCCTCAACTTCCCACATAAATTTAAGGGGATCACATCTCTCAACGAGGAAGGTTAGGTAGGTAGCTAGAATAGGGGATCTCAGGATCCCTCCCATAAAGCCCACATTGCTAGGGTGATTACAACCTTATTCTCAGGAGACCCTGCCCCAGATTAAACAACCATAGGAGGAGCTAGTGAGACAGAGTAGCTAGCAAAACTTAGGCAGTCAGGGAGGCCTCAGCAACCATAACGCCCATATCTAAGGAATGTGGGCCTAGGGCTTCTGGAGCAAGGTGACCGGTGACCGGGTTCTGAAGACAAGATAAAGGACACCCACGCTGCTGCTGACGTCCAGACCTCTTCCATTAAGAAAGAATGATGGCTTCTGGCTGGTTTCAAAATACTATTCAAACCAATCAACCAGGCTTATCATTTGGAGATAAGGGTTAACAGTAAATCCCAGAACTTTGGTGGTTTATTTCAAAACTCACTTAAGTGAATCATCCAGGCATGCCAACTGAAAGATAAAGGCAAAGCCTTAAAGGTATAAAAACAGTAGCTTACAGTCATAGCTTGGGCATTCCACTTTTGGGTGTCCCCTCTTATTAGAGAGCTTTCCTTTTTTCTTTCTTTTTTTAAAATATTTATTTTATTGTTTTTGACAGAGACAGAGAGAAGGGGGAAGGCCCAAAGCAGTCTCCACAGTTGTATGTCATCAGTTTTCAACATGGTTTCATTCCACACAGCTGGGCGGGGGCTACGCAGTATGGGAGCTGAGCTGGGGACCTCCAGAATGGGAGGCATGCCCCCTCAAGCCAGGGGCCAAACCAGGGGGCAAGAACTAAACTGGGAGCCTCCACATGGGAGGCACATCCCAGTTCAGCATATGGGTCCACATGGGCCAGGACTTGATCCTCGGTCCCCCGGGGCTGTAAAGCAAGCACTTAACCCCCTGAGCCATCCCAACTTCCCCAACTTTCCAATAAACTGTTTAACCTTCCCTGTGGAATCTGTGTCCTCATTCTTCAAGTGCAAAAAACAAAGAAACGTAGAGGCCAGACACATTTTTCCTATTTCAATAGGAGGGAAAGATGGCAAATACAAAGGAGTTTCTGGGTCGAGAAATACACACTGGTTTAAACCAGTCTCTGGGGAAGCCGGGATGGCTCGGTGGGTTAAGTGCTCACTTTGCGGCGCCGGGGACCAGGGATCGAATCCCAGCCCTGGCCTGTGCGGACTCATATGCTGAACTGTGGAGTGCCCCCAGTTCAGTTCTCTCTCTGTCTCTCTGTCTGTCTCTCTCTCTCTCTGTCAAAAAACAGTTAAAAAATAAATAAATAAATATTTAAACCAGTCTCTAATGCCTGTGCAGTAAGAACTATAATGACCTTCATTTTACCTAAGGCTCATTATACCATCATTATAATAGCATACATATGCCCAGAATTTCATTAATAATATTATAACAGACCGAATTCTGGGAAGGAACACGTACAGTTTAAAAAGTAATGTAATGAGGCCCCTGTCAATCAGGACTGTCAATCAAAAGACCCCCACACCCAAAAGGGTATTTCCTTCTCCCAAGAAAAGGCAATAAAAATCATTCAGGCCCTTGTAATCCACCTTTTGAGCCACCACTTCTTGCTCTAGGCCCGGTTCCATGTCTTCAAAGTGTACTTTCTCTACTTTTACTCTCAATAAACCGCTACTTACCCTCCCTTTCTGCATTGGCATCATCATTCTTCAGGGCCATGGGACAATGAATTCTGGATAGAAAATAATGCAACATTAATTAATCAAACTGTCCCTGGTAAGAAGACACACAGTCTTCAGCCAAAGATACACAAGTAAATGAGCTTCGGGGCTATACATTTTCACTGTGCTTTCCAGCCCCTCTTGCAATCCACTGTTTCTCTCCTTTCAAAACCCACCACCAGGAAATCATTTTCTTGACACTCTTAGTTAAAGGTGTCACAGTGATTTACATCTGCAGATACTATGAGTTGATTATTTTACAATTGTGTAGGAGAGCAAAACTTGCCACCCCAAAATGTGTCTCTGTGGCATGAAGATTATTTTAGGCTGATTATTTTTAAGAAACTGAAGACTCAAGAAGTTTTTCTTTTTACCTCCCCCTTAACTGCCTAAAAGACTTCAGATAGAGGGTCTGGTCCAGGAAGAGAGCTATTATCAGAGATAACTACAAAAAGTATGGGCTAGGTGTAGTAGACAGAGGGGTGGGGGTGAGGGGGGGCTCAGAAGGGCCTGCTCGCTCACAGTCTCTTCTGTGTCCTTTGTTCTGTAAATGGCATGACAAACATTTGTTTACCATATATTTGCTCTTCTCATCTTATAAATTGTATCCCTCCTCTGAAGTCATAGACCCACCTCCCATCCCTTTCTTAGCTCAGAATTACATATAAGCCTCAATTGCCCATTATATCTTTGGGTCTCACATTTTTATAGGGGCTCCATACACACATTATTAAATTTGTTTTTCTCCTGTTAATCTGTCTTATGCTCATTTGGTTATTGACCAGCCAAAAACCTAAAAGTATAGAAATAAAATTTTTCCTCTCCAACAATTTCATATTATGCTATACACACTAACTTTAAAACTACAACACCATTGGCAGCACTGTGCAATTTAAGTGGCCACCTATTTTGGACATTTTCATAATAATGAAATTTTTATTGTAAATGCAGATTGTACTTCTCATCAGTATTATAAATAAATCCTGCCAAATTAATCTGCAAAGCCTCTGATTTATACTGGCACTGTCCCATAATATCCAATTTTAGATATTTAATACCGGTACTAATATTTCTTCTACTTGCATGAGCAGAAAACTTTTTTTCCTGGCTCTTAAAACCCAAGCTACAAACCTTATTGAATAACTAGGCAATTTGTTGTTCTTAAATACTAACACAAAGTAAACCAACAGCTTAACTATTCCATTTTAAAGACAGTCTTATCATTTAATCTGCCTGGGCCACACACATTCCAGGTTTCCCTCATGCACTAGACCGCTGGTCAATAATCGTTATAAAGAAAACCTAGCATTTCTGTATATTTTACGTGGATAATGAAGAGTCCATTTTTAAACATTTACCAGCACATCACTGCCATATTTTTAAAAATTAAAAAAAGTTTTTCTACTCTCTCAGAAAATTAATTTATTTTCATTACTATTTTTTAATCAATCAGCTAAAAGCTGGTTCCCCCCAAGATATCACCATTTATCCTGAAGCTGTCTGAAGTGGAAGTAGTTCATTTTACCATATTCCTATAACATTTCTTTCAGGAAGACCTTTAAAGCATTATATTAGAGGAATATCTTTACTTTCCAAGCTTGTTCAATCTGTGGCTCAAGGGCAGCATTTGGCTCAGGGTGGCTTTGAATGTGACCCAACACAAATTCATAAACTTTCTTAAAACATTATTGATAGGGGGGGAGACCCCTCTTTAAACAACTCTTCTTTAAAACCTCATTTCTTAGCCTTTGTGCTGTCATTCCAGTTTCTAGTTTAATCGTTTTTCTAATCAAGGATAGATGGGTTTTAGACTGGAATGTCTCCTGTATTGGTTAATTACCTCGAAACTTGGAATCCCTCATCTGCTTTGATGATTGTGTTGGCTATCCTTTCCAGGCCATCCTGAAACTAGCTCCTGGGCAAGTAGGGCAAGTCATCACCCAGGGATAACCAGTTAAGCCACAGGCTAGGCTGCAGACCCTGAGGAACCAAGACAAAGTTTTTTCTCACAAAGCCACCCTGCATCTATGGTTCTGCAGTTGGCTTCAAAAACTAATACTTTCAATGGTAATTAACCAAATCCATCTCTCCTGGCCTAGGGACCACTGTAAAATGGCTCACATCCCAGCAAGAGTTCCAATCTACCTGATTTGAAGAACTGAATGAGGCCTTCTGGATGGATCCCGAGACTCTTCCCTTTTAGCCTAGGTAGGGGGAGAGCTCTGTGACACCCCAATAGGCAGAGACAACAACCACACTCAGCAGGAAGTAGATAGGGAAGAAGAGGCCTTCAGCTTCTCATAGAGATTTAAGGGGATCACAGCTGTCAAAGAAGAAAGTGAGGTAGGCAACTAGAATAGGGAGATCTCAGGGATGTCTGGATGGCTCAGCAGGTTGAACACTCACTTTGCAGCCCTGGGGTCCGAGGATCAAGTTCCAGCCCCAGTTCGTGAGGACCCATATGTTGAACTAGAGTGTGCTTCCCATGTGAAAGGCCTCCAATTCGGTTCTCACTGGGGTGAGCTTCCCATGTGGGAGGCCCCTGGTTCAGCCCTCAGCTTGCAGGGGTGTGCCTTCCATGTGGGAGACTCCTGGCCCGGTTCCCACCCTGTGTGGCCCCCACCAACTTGTGTGGAATGAAACTATGTCAGAAGACTAAAGACATACAACTATGGCAACTGCTCTGGGCTCTTCCTCTTCTCTCTGTCTCTCTCTGTCTCTGTCTCTCTCTGTCTGTCAAAAACAATAAAATACATCTTAAAAAAATAATCCTTATACTAAAGAGACATATTTTGGGGTGTCAAATTCTGCTCCCCTTCAATACCAGACTATAATTTTCATTTTTTAAAATATTTTTTTAAAACAATAATAGGGCCCAGAACAGTCTCCATAGTTGCACATCATTGGTTTTTCCACATAATTTTATTCCACAGGTGGGTGTGGGGCTGCACAGGGCAGGAACTGGGCCAGGGTCTCACCCCAGTGAGAACTGAACTGGGGGCACTCTCCAGTTCAGCATATGGTTCCACAGGGCCCAGGGCCGGGATTCAATCCTCAGTACCCGGGGCTGCAAAGTGAGCGCCTAATCCACTGAGCCATCCCGCCTTCCCCCAGACTACAATTTTCTACTGGATGACATAATATCTATGCTTCCACTGCACTTGCTATTTAATTTAGCCAGACCACTGACAATATTTCCTTTATTCTTTCTTCTCCTCACAAGTCATACCCTTTCAGTTCTACATATTTCCCTATAAAACTAAATTTTACAAAGAATCATTTCAATCACTTTTTTGCCATTACTTCCAACACATTTGATCTGGTATCCTTCATTGGTATTGGCCCTGACATTATTCGCCCTCTCATTTAGTACTTGCAGCCACCTTCTATCTTTCTAAGAGGGCTGTCCAGAAAAAAAATTCAGCCATAAATGCCTCTATCTTTTATATAGCTTGGCTGGATACTTTCTGCACAGCCCTTTTGTATCTAGCCTGCTGAGCCTACTGAGAAAGAAAAAATGACAACTGCACAGAGAGATTCCATGAGAGTCACGCTCTCCAACTACAGGTGGCCTCCAAGTGGCTTGAGGTAATCCTTCTGTATCTGCTCTGTCATTTTAAGAAAAATTCTTATTGTGGTAAAAAAAAAGTACATAACATAGTATTTAACATTTCAACCATTTGTGTCTTGCTTTCATTGTATCGATGCTTTTCTGAACATTCACCACTCTCCCCCAAAATCATTCCCTCTTCCCATCCATCCCCTTTCAAGGAACAAGCTATTCTCCTGAATTACAGCTAAAAGCAAGGCTTTTGTACAAACCCACTGCTAACATTAGCAGATCCCAGAGCAAGAAGCAAAATTGAGGCCTTCAGATCCAGGCAACACTTCCCTCATTTTTCTACCTGACTCTTTCCTATACCATAAGGAGCCTCTTAACAAGCATATGAGCACCACAACCTATATGTCTAAGTTCCATTCTCGTTCCCCAAACAGATGCCTCTTGGTCCTATTATATATAATGGGTACTAGGAATATAAGCTCAACAAAGTACTAAACAATAAACATTAGTTGAATAATCAATGGATGACTGCTTATTTCTGATATTTCTATGACATTTTATATTAAAATATAACTCTATTCTTTCTTTCTTAAAAGTTACTGAGATTCTTGTATTCAGTATTTTTTATTCCCAAAATAAATCCCACTAAGAAAACAAAGACAGCTTTCTTCTCTATTCATGGGATTCCTATATCAATCAGAACAAACATCACATTAGTGTACAGTCTAGAATTTTGTGTTCCCCCAAAAGTAGACCCTAAGATAAAAATTGGGTGCAAGTAATTTATTTTGGAAGCAATTCCAGAAATCACTGTGAGAGAGTAGAAAAGAGACAAAAGGAAAAAAGTTAAAAAAGGTGTGTTAATAAGTGGTTTCTGCTATGGGCATCTGCACCACTAATGTTTTCTCTATCACCTCTATGCCTTCTCAAAGAGAAACAAGAGATGTTTGGCTCTTGCAGGGAAATTAACTTTTAAAAAATCTCCAAGAGAAGATGCCAGGATTGCTCAGCAGGTTGAGCACTTGCCTCGCAACCATGAGGTCAGAGGATCAAATCCCATACCTGGTGCAACTGGTAACCACCAGGATGGTGTTGAAGGTTTTGCCTAACATGAGGGAGGCCCCTGGCTCTGTTCTGCCTTGCACAGCCCCACATCCACCTGTGTGGAATGAAACTATGTCAGAACTAATGATGTACAACTATGGAGACTGCTCTGCCCCCCCCCCCCCCCCCCCC
>PVKE010049501.1:0-11247 GCA_004027555.1 Craseonycteris thonglongyai | reverse complement strand
AAAGGCAAGGGAAGTAAAAGCAAAAATAAATGAATGGGACTATATCAAACTAAAAAGCTTCTACACAGCAAAGGACACCGCCAACAAAGTAAAAATGAATCCAACTGAATGGGAGAAGATATTTGCAAACAATGCCTCTGATAAAGGGCTGATATCTAAAATATATAAAGAACTCATACAACTCAACAACAACACAAAAAACAAATGATCCAATTATAAAATGGGCAGAAAATGTAAAATGACACTTCTCCCCTGAAGATATAGAAACAGCCTATAGATACATGAAAAAAATGTTCAACATGACTAGCAATTAGGGAAATGCAAAATAAATCCACAATGAGATGCCACCTCACACCTGTTAGAATGGCTATAATTAACAAGACAAGGAATAACAAGTGCTGGAGAGGCTGTGGAGTAAAAGGAACCCTCATACACTGCTGGTGGGGATGTAAATTGGTACAACCACTATGGAAAGCAATATGGAGATTCCTCAAAAAACTAGAAATGAAATTGCCATAGACCCAGCAATTTCTCCCCTGGGTGTCTACCAAAAAAACCTGAAAACCTTAATCCACAACAATATATGTACCCCAATGTTCATCCCTGCACTGTTCACGGTGGCCAAGTTTGTGGAAACAACCAAAGTGTCCTTCAATGGATGGTTGGATAAAGAAGTTGTGGTACATTTGTGCAATGGAATACTACTCAATGATAAGAAATGATGAAATACCACAATTTTTGACAACATGGACAGACTTTGAAGACATCTTATTAAGCAAAGTAAGTCAGACTGAAAGAATCAAGAAACATATGACCACACTCATAGGTGGAATATAAAACTGAAAGTAACAAAGAAACAAAAACTCATGGACACAGACATAGTTTAGTGGTTACCTGAGGGTAAGGGGGAAGTTGGGTGGGTGAGCTGGGAGGGGGAGTAAGGAGGAGGCATCAAATGTATGGTGATGGAAAGAGCTGATTCTGGATGGTGAGCACATAGCGTAATGTATAGACAATGTAATGTAGAATTGTACATGTGGAAAAAATGTAATTGTTATCAATCAATGTCACCCCAATAAATTTTACAATAAAAAATATTAAATAAAATATAAGATTTTAAAAAATAACACACCTGAAGGTCAGAGAAATGAGGGTGAGTGGGAAAAGAAGGAGGGGAGCAGTGTGACATGGGGCTGTAGAACATGACTCAGGGCTGGCAGAAGAAGATCAGATGTGGGGAATGGGGACATGGGCAAAAAGCATGGAAGTCTGGGATTTCAAGAGAAAACTTACCCAATTTCTTCCAATGTTAATCAGAAAGCCAGTGGGAGCACAATAGGCCTATGCTTGTATTGAGCACCAGTTCCAAGTCCACAAGCTTCCTGAGTGAACTTCTTTGGAATTCTGCCAACTATGACAAGTGAATGTTGATGTAAGAAATATCAAGTCTTGTAGTCATTGTTAATGAATTTATTTGAACCAAATTTATGAGATTCCAGAAGATCTTAATTGCTCTAGAAAATGACAGCTTATCAGTGTGTTTATATGTTTTGCATTAAAGAGGAAAAGTAAGGATGACTATAATTAACAAGTTTATGTGTTCCCTTGAGGGTTGTTTGGCTCCCTATGAGTCTAAATAAAGAAGATCACTCTGGAATTTCAAAATTTGTTAACCTAGATGCAAAAGAACAACAGTGTTGCTTAAGAGAAAAATAAATATTTTTATAGTCCTGGAGCATAAAAACTTACCATGACCTGCCCAGTTAGGAATTTATGACTAGATGGTTCTGTGAGGTTACATTCATTCAAATTTATTACAGGGTCCTTTTTTCATCAACACAAGAATTGCTTTTTCCCCATTATATCATAACATGGTTCCTCATTTTCATCTGAGACCTTATCAGAATAACCTTTACCATGCATATTTCTACCAGCATTTTATACATGGTAGTTAATGTATTCTCCAAAAAGATAGCAACTTTCTCTACAGCTCTCCTCTTTTCTTACTGAGCTTTCACCAGAATTGCCTTCAAAATTCTCTTCATGGCAATATTGGCTATTTCTAGCATGTACCTCAAAATTCTTTCAGCTTCTACCTAATTTTTTGTTTCAAAACTGCTTCCACAGTTTTATGTATTTTTTTATTATTATTTTTTTATTGTTTTTGACATAGAGACAAACAGAGAGAAGCGGGAGGGCCCAGAGCAGTCTCCATGGTTGACAACATTAGTTTTCCATATAGTTTCACTCCACAGGTTCGCGCAGGGCTGCACAAGGCAGGAACTGGGCTGGGGTCCCCTGCATCGGCCCCAGTAAGAACTGAACTGGGGGCACACCCCAATTCAGCACATGGGTCCACATGGGCCGGGGCTGGGATTCAGTCCTTGGACTCCAGGGCTGCAAAGCGTGCACTTAACCCGCTGAGTCATCCCAGCTTCCCCAGTTTTACTTATTTTTTATAGTAGTACTGTACTTTTCAAGATCAATTTCTTAGTTCAGGTTTCTGTAATTGATCATATAGACTAGGTGGTTTAAACAACACAAATTTTCTTTTCACAATTCCAAAGTCTGGAAAATCCCTAAAAAAGGGCCAAATTAGTTTCCACAGTGGCTGCACTAGCTTATATTTCCACCAGCCATATATGGTGTTCTCAAATTCTGCACATGCTGACCAACAATTTTTACAAAAATGATTATAGCCATTCTAGGGGATGTGAAGTGATACCTCATTGTGCTTTTTGTAATCTAGGTAAAATTATATAACAAAAACCAACCACCTTAATGTGAACAGTTTAGTGGTATTTAGTGTATTCACAATTTTGTGTAACCACCACCTCTATGTAGTTCCAAAATATTTTCATCACCCCAAAAAGAAACCCAGCATCAGTTAAGCATTTGTTCCCCATTCCCATATCTTACGCAGGCCTTGGATATCACCAATATATATTCTGATTCTATGAATTTACCTATTCTGAATATTTCATATTAATGGAATCATAAAACACGCAATATTTTTGCATCTGTCTTCTTTCATTTAGCATGTTTTTAAAATTCATGTAGGGATGCTGGGATAGCACTTGCCTTGTAACAGTGAGGTCTCAGGTTTAAATCCCAGCCCTAGCCATGCAAACACATATGCTGAACTGCAGTGCAACTGATAACCACCTGTACGGTGGTGAAGATTCTCTCCTTCCATGTCAGAGGGACCAAGTATAGTTCCCACCATACATGGCACCACATCCACCTGTGTGGAATGAAACCATGTCACAACTAAAGATGTACCACTATGGAAACTGTTCTGTGCCCTACCCCCTTCTCTCTCCCTCTCCTTCTCTCACCTCTCAAACAATAATATAAATTTTAAAAATAATAAAGTAAAATAAAATTCATCCACATTATAGTGTGTATCTGTACTTAATTCCTTCTTATGCCTGAATGATATCCCATTCTATGTAAAATTACAATTTGTTTATTCATTCACCCTCTGATAAACATTTTGGTTATTTTCTTCTTCTAGATTTTGTTACTAGTGCTACAGTTACATACCTGTACATGCATTTTTTTGAGTATCAGTTTTCACTTCTCTTGGATATTTACCTAACAGTGGAATTATTGATGATATGGCAATTCTATGTTTACTTTTTTAAAGATCTATTTTCTTTTTTGTTAAGAAGGTGAGAGAGAGGGAGAAGAGGGAACAACCCAGAGCAGTCTCCATAGTTGTGTATCATTAATTATGATGTAGACGCCTTCCACACAGGTCGATGCGGGGCCATGTGGGGTAGGATCTGAACTGGGGACCTCTCACATGAGAAGTAGGAGCCTTCACCACCATCTTGGTGGTTATCAATTTTACCCATAGTTCAGCATATGGATTTTCAAAAGCTGGGGCTGAGACTTGATCCTCGGACCTCACAGTTGGAAGGCAAGCACTCAACCTGTGGAGCTATCTCAGCACTGCTATGTTTAATTTTTGAGGAATAGCTAGATTATTTTAATTCCCACCAGTAATGTACAAGAGTTGCAATTTCACCACTATCATTTTGTGGTTGTTATTTTTCATCTTTTTGATTACAAACATATGAGTTGGTGAGACGTAGTGTTGCATTATGGTATAGACATATGTTCTCCTAACACCTAAATGATATTGAGTATTGAGTCTATTTTCTTTTTTTTTTTAATAATTCATTACTTTTTATTGTTGAATAGTATTCCACTGTATGAATATACCAAAATTTTATTTATCCACTCATCTGCTGATGGGCATTTAGGCAGTTTATAGTGTTTAGCTATTACAAATAGAACTACTATGAACATTTGTTTACATGTCTTTCTGTGGATATACACTTCATTTTATCTAGGAGTAGAATTGTGGGGTCATATGGTAAGTGTATGTTTCATTTTTTAAGAAACTCCCAAACTGTTTTCCAAAGTGGTTGTGTAATTTTACATTCCCACCAGCAGTGCATGAGAGCTTCAGTTGCACAGTATCTCACCAACACTTTTTTATTGTTAAAATATTGGGGTGGCATTGGTTGGTAATAATTGCATAGTTTCCAGATGTACAATTCTACATTACCTTGTCTATACATTGCATTATGTGCTCACCAACCAGAATCAGTTCTCTTTCCGTCACCATATATTTGATGCACCCTCCCTACTCCCCCAGCCACTCTCCCACCTCCCTCCCTACTTACCCTCAAGTAACCACTAAACTATCGTCTGTGTCCATGAGTTTTTGTTTCTTTGTTACTTTCAGTTTTATATTTCACCTGTGAGTGAGGTCTTATATTTCTTGATTCTTTCAATCTGACTTATTTCACTTAGTAAGATAGTTTTAAGGTCCATTCATGTTGTCATGAATGGCTGTATTTTATCTTTTCTTATTGCTGAGTAATATTCTGTTGTGTAAATGTACCACAACTTTATTAGCCAGTCATCTATCAAAGTGCACTTTAGTTTCCATAACTTGGCAACTATGAACAGTGCTGCAATGAACATTGGGGTACATATATCTTTGTTAAGGAAGGTTTTCAAGTTTCTTGGATAGATACCCAGAAGACACGTAGTTGGGATATATGGCAATTCCATTGATAGTTTTTTGAGGGATCTCCATACTGCCTTACATAGTGGTTGGACCAATTTACATTCCCACCAGCAGTGTATGAGAGTTCTTTTTTTCCACAGCCTCTCCAGCACTTGTTATTCCTTGTCTTGTTGATTAGTGCTGTTCTAACAGATGTGAGGTAGTTAGTATCTCATTATGGTTTTAATTTCCATCTCCCTAATTGCTAGTGATATTGAACATTTTTTTTTCCTTTATCTGTTGGTCGTTTGTATGTGTTCATGGGAGAAGTGTCTTTTTAGGTCTTCTGCCTATGTTTTAATTGGATCATTTGTTGTTGTTGTTGCTGCTGTTAAGTTGTATGAGTTATTTATATTCTATTTATTAGCCCCTTATCCAAGGCATTGTTTGCAAATATTTTCTCCCATTCAATTGGTTTCCTTTTTACTTTGTTGTTAGTTTCCTTTGCTGTCCAGAAGCTTTTTAGTGTGATATAGTCCCGTTCATTTATTTTTGGTTTTACTTCCCTTGCCGTTGGGGTCAAGTTCATAAAGTGCTCTCTGTGCCCAAGGTTTATAAGTATTGTACCAATGTTTTCTTCTATTCACTTTATTATTTCAGGTCCTATGCAAAGGTCTTTAATCCACTTTGAGTTTATTTTGGTATATAGTGACAGTTCAGAGTCCAGACTCATTCTTTTGCATGTAGTTTTCCAATTTTGCCAGCACTATTTACTGAAGAGGCTTTTCTTTCTCCATCATATATTTTTAGCTCTTTTGTTTATTTCTGGGTATTTGATTCTGTTTCATTGGTCTGTATGCCTATTTTTTTTTTCTCAAATATCAAGCTCTTTTGATTACTGATGATTTGTAGTATAGACTAAAGTCAGGGAGCATAATGTCTCCAGCCTTATTCTTATTTTGGAAGACTGCTTTGGCTATTCTAGTTCTTTTGTGGTTCCATATGAATGTGATGTGTTTTTTTTGTTTTTTGTTTTTTTTATCTATTTCTCAAAAAATGTCTGTGGGATTTTGATGGGAATTGTGTTATATCTGTATATTGCTTTGGGTAATATAGCCATTTTAACAATTTGATTCCTCCAAGCCATAAGCATGACATATCTTTTCATTTGTTTGTATCTTCTTCAACTTTTTTAAATACTGTCTTATAGACTTATGTATAATAGTTCTTCACATTCTTTCTTAAGTTTATTTCTAAGTATTTTATTCTTTTTGTTTTTATTGCAAAGGTATTATTTTTCTCATTTCTTTTTCTGAAATATCATTATTTGTATGTAACAATGCTATGGATTTTTGTACATTGATTTTTATGCTGAAACTTTACTCTATTCATTTATTTTTTAATAATTTCCTCATGAAGTCTTTAGGGTTTTATATATAAAGTATCATGTCATCTGCAAGATGTGACTGTATAACATTTTTTACCCAAAATTTGAATGCCTTTTATTTCTTTATCCTGCCTAATGGCTCTGGCTAGAACTTCTAGCACTGTGTTAAATAACAGTGGTGAGAGGGGACATCCCTGTCTTGTTCCTGGTTTTAGAAGAAAAGGTTTAAGTTTTCTCCAATCAGTATGACATTCACTGAAGTTTTGTCTTATACGGCTTTTAGTATGTTGAGGTACTTTCCTTCTATACCCATTTTATTATGTGTTTTGATCATAAATGGGTGTTGCATCTTGTTGAATGCTTTTTCTGTATCAAATTATATAATCATATGGTTTTTATCTTTCATGTTATTTATGTGGTATATCACATAGATTAATTTGTGTATGTTGAACCATCCTTGTGAACCTGGGATGAATCCCACTTGATCATAATGTCTGATCTTTTTAATGCATTGGTATGCTCTATTTGCTACTACTTTTTTAGGACTTTTGCATCGATGTTCATCAGAGATATTGGTTTATAGTTTTTTTGTTTGTTTGTTTGTTTTTGTGATGTTCTTACCAGGCTTAGGTATTAGGGTAATGTTGACCTCATAGAATGAATTGGGAATTATTGCCTCTTTTTCAAGTTTCTGTAAACATTTGAGGAAGATAGGTGTTAATTCCTCTTTCAATGCCTCGGAAAACTCACTAGTGTGACCACCTGGCCCTGGAATCTTGCTTTTGGGAAGGTTTTGAATGATTGTTTCAATTTTATTGCTGTTGATTTGTCTGTTTAGGTTATTCTGTTTTCTTGATTTAGTCCAGTTAGATTATATGTTTCTAAAAATTTGTTCATTCCTTCTAGGTTGCATAATTTGGTGGCATATAGTCCTTCATAGTATTCTTGTATGATCCTTTGTATTTCTGTCGTATCAGTTGTAATTTTCCCTCTTTCATTTCTAATTTGGATTATTTTTTTAAATGATTTTATTGATTTTTGACAGAGAGATACAGAGACAGAGAGAGACTGAGAGAAGGGGGAGGGCCCAGAGCAGTCTCCATAGATGACATTAGTTTTTCCATATAGTTTTACTTCACAGGTGGGCGCGAGGCTGCGCAGGGCAAGAACTGGGCTGAGCCGGGATTCGATCCTCCATCCCCGGGGCTTCAAAGCGAGCGCTTAACCCACTAAGCCATCCCAGCTTTCCTCATTTGGATTATTTGTGTATTTTCTCTTTTTCCCTTGCTGTGCCTAGCAGTGGTTTGTCAATTTTATTACTTTTTTTTCAAAGAAACGGCCCTTTGTTGCATTAATGTTCTCTCTCTCTTTTTCTTTTTTTATTCTCTATTTCATTTAGTTCTGCTTTAATTTTATTATTTTCTTCCTTCTGCTGACTGCGTGTTTTTTGTTCTTTTTTTTTTCTAGGTGTTTAAGATGTAATAGTAGGTTTTTTTATTTGTTATTTTTCTTGTTTATTGGTATAAGCCGGTAGTGATATAAATTTCCATCTTATTACTGCTTTTCCTGCATCCCTGTAATTTTGGTATGTTGTTTTTTCATTGTCATTTGTTTAAGTATTTTTACTCTTTTATTTCTACTTTGATCCAGTCATTTTTTAATAAGATGTTGTTTAATCTCCATGTATATGTAGTTTTCCTGCTTTCTTTTTGTAGTTGATTTTCAATTTCAAAGCTTTTTGATCAGAGAATATACTTGGTATGATTTCAATATTCTTAAATTTGCTGAGGCTAGCTTTGTGTCCCAACATGTGATCTATCCTTCAGAACATTCCATGTGCACCACAAAAGAATGTATAGTCATGTGTGTAGGAAGAAGTATCCTGTAAATGTCAACTATGTCCAATTGCTGTAATGTATCACCTAAAGCTCATATTTCCTTATTTATTTTCTGTTTGGATGATATGTCCATGGCTGTCAATGGGGTGTTTAGGTCCCCTACTATAATTATATTTTTGTCAGTTTCTCATTTTAGATGTTAGTATTTTCTTTGTAAATTTTGGTACTTCTTGTTTGGGAGCATATATATTAATATGTGTCATGTCTTCTTGTTTTATTGTCTCCAATAAGAATGAATGAAAGAGAGTTATGATGGATTCCACAAAAATGCAAAGGATTATATGAGAATAGCATGAAGCAATACATACCACTAAAGTCAGTAACCTAGAAAAAACAGACAAGTTCTGAGCAATATATAACTGTCTAGACCAAGACAAAAAAAAAAAAATAAAAGAATGCCTAAATAAACTGATCAACAGCAAAAAACTAAAAAAAAACTTCCACAAAATCAAAACTCTATGAGCAAATAAATGGCTTCACTAGTGAATTTTACAAAACATTCAAAGATGATTTAATATATATACTTTTGAAAATCTTCCAAAAAAATTTAAAAGCTGCAATGCTTTTTAGTTAGTTTTATGAGGTCAATTTTCCCTTGGTACCTAAACCTGGTAACTATAACACAAATAAAGAAAACCATAAATTGATATTCTCCGATGCATACAAACACAAAAGCCGAAATAAAATACTAGCAAATTTAATACAATGATACTTTTAAAAGATTATACATCACAATCAAGTGAGTTTCATTCCAAAGGGCACAAACATGTTTCAACTTATGCAAGTTGATCTATATGATACACCACATAAACAAAATAAAGCATGAAGAATATGATTATATCGATGCAGAAAAACCATTTGACAGGACACAACATTCATTTATGATTAAAACACTTAATAAAATGCTTATAGAAGAAAATTACCTCACCATAATAAAGGCCATGTATGACAAACACTCAGTTGATATCATACTGGTTGATGAGAAACTGAAAGCTTTTCCTTTATATCAAGAAAAATATAAGGATGCTCCCCATGACCACTCTTATTCAACATTGTATTGAAAATCCTAGCAAGATCAATCAGACAAGAGAAAGAAATAAATGACATCTAAATTGGTAATGAAGAAGTAAATTGTCAACTTCTGCAGATGACATTATTTTTTATATAGAAAACACGATTACTCCACCAAAAAACTATTAGGAATAATAAAGTAATAAATTTACAGGATACAAAATTAATGTAAAAACATCCCTTGCATTCCTTTATATTAGTAATGCAATTTTAGGGAAAAAAAATTAAAAAATAACTTTTGCAATTGCAACATAAAGAATTAAATCCTTCAGAATAAACATAAAAAGCACATGAAAGACCTATAGACTGAAAATTAAGACAGTAAAAGAAATTGACTCGGAATTGTTCAATACTACCAGCAATTAGAAAAATGCAAATTAAAACCACAATGAAATATCACCTCACACTTGTTAGGATGACTATCATCAAGAAGACAAATTATAGCAAGTATTGGAGAGACTGTAGAGATAAAGGAATCCTCATACACTGCTGAAGGGACTGTAAATTGGTACAGCCTCTCTGAAAAAGAGTATGAAGGTTCTTCACAAAATTAAGAATAAAGTTACCATAAAACTCAGCAATCCCTCTTCTGGATACCTACTCAAAAAATTCGAAAACTTTTGTCCACAAAAAGATATGTATTCTGATGTTCATTGCAGCATTATTCACGGTGGCCAAAACATGGAAACAACCAAAGTGTCTTTTGATAAATAACTGGATAGGAAAGATATGGTACATATACACAATGAAATATTACACAGTCATAAAAATGAAATACTACAATTTGTAACAATAGCAATGGATCTTGAGAAATTATGCTAAGTAAAATAAGTCAGGCAGAAAAAGTAAAAAAACATATATGACTTCATTCATATGTGGAATATAATACTGAAAACAACAAAGGATTAAGACAAACAAAGAAACAAAAAATATGGACACTGACAACACCTTATTGGTTGCCAGAGGAGAGGTGAGTGGTAGAAGAGAAAGGAGGACTTAAATATATGGTGATGAAAATAGAACTGACTCCAGATGGTGAGCACACAATGTATTAGAGATTCATATACTTGAAACCTATATAAATTTACTAACCAATTTCAACCAAAAAATTTAGTAATGAAAAGTAAGTAAATAAATTGGTAAGTAAGTAAGTAAAGAAATGAGAAATAGGAAAGAAGAAAGAAAGAAGAAAAAAGAAATGAAAAGAGAAGGAAAAAGAAAGGAAGGAAGGAGAAAGGAAGAAGAAAGAAATTGAAGAAGACACAGAGAAATAAAAATATTTTCAGTGTTCCTAGATTGGAAAAATCAACATAGTTAAAATGGCCATGTGACCCAAAGCAATATACAAATTTAGTGCAATTTCCATCAAACTCCCAATGAATTTTTAAAAAAATAAAACAAAAAATTATCGCATCTCTATGGAATCACATACAGATCACAAAAGACCTCAAAAATCACAAGCAAACCAAAGAAAAATAAAAAGGCTAGAGGTAGCACACTCCCTGACTTCATTTTATATTACAAAGTGACAATGATCAAAACACCATGGTATTGGGATGCTGAGATATCTCACTCAGCAGGTTGAGTGCTTGCCTTGTAACCATAAGGTTCAGGGATCGAATCCTGGCCCTTGCCTATGCAAACTCATATGCTAAACTGTGACATAACTGATAGATAGCAGCAAAGATTTTTGCTTCCCATGTGGAAAGCCTCCAGTTTAGTCTACACCTTTTGTGGACCCACTTCCACCTGTGTGAAATGAAACCATGTTACAACTAATGTTCAACTATGGAGACTGCTCTAGGCCCTTCTCTCTCTCTCTCTCTCTCTCTCTCTCTCTCTCTCTCTCTCTCTCTCTCTCTCTC
>PVKE010049500.1:0-11247 GCA_004027555.1 Craseonycteris thonglongyai | reverse complement strand
CCTCACTCCAAGAGCCCTGTCCTCAGAAGGCGCTCCCTCACAGTCAATCTCCTCCGTAAATCAGGGGTGCTGAGCTGTTGTGGGCTGGTGCCCTGCTCTCACCCCGCCCGCCGGGAAGTGCCGCCGCCCTGCTCCACAGTCCCTGTTCCACTTTAGGCTCTGTGATCTGATTAGGGCACTGTGTGCTGTCCCTTGAGTTTGGATGTTAAATTGTCCACAGTCTTGTGGGGATTCCACGCTCCCTAGGTCTCAGCTTCCAGCCCGCCCTCGATCCAGCTCCACTGTGACCGTAGTCCCCCAATCCGCCTTTGTTTTTGCCAGCCCCAAGCCGTGCTCCGAGTCTCTGTCCCCGAACCGCTGCTTCCCTTTCCCTCTCCCGCTCTCCCCTTTTTTTCTCTAACCTTTGTGTGTTGTTCTGCGTTGTGTGGTTCTCTTAGTTGAGGTTTCTTCTCAGGGTTTCCCCTGTGGATTTCCCTCTGTTAACAAGGCCCTTCCCATGCAGTTATCGGTGTTCTCCTCTCATGTTGCCATCTTTGATCTCAAAATGTATTTCTTAAAAAAGAAAAAGGAGGAAATCATAAGGAAGAGAAAATATATTTACATTACTTATTGGAAAAAATATGCATAGAAGTGGACCAGTGCAGTTCAAACCTGTATTGTTTAAGAGTCCACTGTAAATTGTTATCACAGAGAAAGAGCACTTTTGTGCACAAAATGCCTATTGCTTTTATACCTGCTTCTTTCAGGTGCAAGATCTCAAGGAGGGTGTCAGCTATGTGTTCCGTGTCCGAGCCTTAAACCAGGCAGGTGTTGGGATGCCATCAGAACTTGCTGGGCCTGTTGTGGCAGAAACTCGTCCAGGTGGGCTTTTGCTTTTTCGTTAAAATTAATCTCATCTGTGTAAGATACCAAAGCAACATGCAACCTAACTTTCTATGATTTTCCTCATTTTCAAAATCATCAATATACGCTGTTTAAATCATTGATAAGTATGACCTTAGGCACAACTGTCCTTTACCACACCACAGGGGCCTCAAGAGAGGGGTGATCCAGGTTTGAAATGGTCCAGGGCTATTCTGGTTTACACCTAAAACAGGGAGGTTCTTGGTCAAATTATGTATCCTGGACTGACGGCTTTAAGTATAAGTTCCTGGGATGTTATTCTTATTATACCATGGCCATAAAGCCCCACAGTAATATTTTCCCAATCACTGGGGAAGCTGGAACAGCACAGTTAGCAAGCGTGATCCTAAACAAAAGTAAGATTCTTAATTAAGTTAAACTGGGGGTCAGCAAAATTTTTCTGTAAAGGGCCAGCTAGTCAATATTTATGACCGTATGGCCATATGGTTCCTATCACAATATTCAATACTGTCATGACACAAAAGCCACCATAGACAATATATAAACTAGTGATTGTGGCTATGTTACAATAAAACTTTATTGTGCACATTATATAACATAATATATACATTATGAAATTTAAAGAATTTCACATGTCCTGAAATGTTAATCTTATTTTGATTTTTCTTAACTGTTTAAAAATGTATATACTGTTCTTAATTTGCAGGCCATACAAAAATGAGCAATAGGCCTGATTTGGCCCACAGACCATGGTTTGTTGACCTGTGTTAAACTAACAGGAGTCCTAACAAAATGGTCCATATAGTTGAAGCAGCCCTCACTTCCCAGTTTCAAGAGATGTCATAATTGGAGTAAGGAAGACAGTCTTTCCCTTCACTATGGGAACAGCATTTAAATATTGTGTTAGTTGTACAAATAGTTTCAGAATATTATATTATAATAATTTGTTTTGTCATTTAACCTGAATCACTTTTCAAAGTTATATATTTCAGTTCATTAAAGTTGCATAAAAGAAAGCACTGGAAATGAGAGAGGATAAAAACATATTAACAAGTTATTTTTAAATTTATATTTATTCTGGTCTAATCACTTTCACGTTAATCCATCCCTGTTTTCAGACTGAAATAAAGAGCCAATACATACTGTAACATTTATTTTTATGAAAAAAGAAATAAACATAGAAAACATTGCTCTCACTTCATGTTATGTGGGAAGTACATCAAGTGTACCCTCTGAGGAAATATTTGTTTCTTTCAGCCTATTACTTCATAACCTACTTTCAGCTATTATAACTACCTTCTAGAGCTGGGTGGGACAAAAGTGACCTTCTTATACCAAAGTGTGGTAAGTGTGTCTGGAGAGTGTTTCATGTAAGTCACCTTTGCAAAATTTCATGATTAAACAAAAAAAAATTCTAGGAACATATATGCCAGGTTAAGTGGTAATGCACAGAGCCACCACTGCACATATTCATCTAGAAATCAAAGCCTTCATGTACCAACTGTGAGGAAATATAAAGTGCCAATGGACATGCAAAAGGACTCAACAGCAAAGCCTACCCTTGTAAGAACAACATTTAGATTACTATAAATGTAAACTCTTAATTTAGTCATGTGTAAGTTCGAAGCACACTTTAAGCAGTGGATCCAAATCTGATTGACTGAAGGAAGCTTGAATTGACTTATAATTATTCTCATCCATAGCCTCAGAATGGCAGATGGCCAGGCATGACATTAACAAAGCTATCACTGTGGAAATTTTACTACCAAGAAAGAATCTGTTGGTGAGATGCAGAGTGAGAGTTTTGTTTCATAAATTTGGACCAAAAGTCATTTTTCTGTGGCCATTATTTCTAGAATCTAACTACAAATAGCAACTGCAGACCTTGATATACTAAACAGCATCAGGTTAACTCACTCACACCAGTAGGCTCACGGCTTAAGAAAGAATCCTGAGATGCACAAACTCAAAATGCTTTGTCATGAAGGAGCACCAAAACCCAGGAGACACTTGGACTTGTTCCATATGCAATAGGCACGTTCAATCTTGCAACACATGTTTCTTGAGCACCTACCACATGCCAGATGCTGTGTGGGCACCAGGAGTAGCGGAATATGACATTTGTCATTGCGTACTGGGCTTATGATCTAGTAGAAAAGCCAGAGTTTACAACATGGTATAATGAAAGCTGGATAGATGTTCATAGAATATTTCCCATAGCTGAATAGGGTATAGACTAGGTACTAAGGTTTTATAAGTCCCTGTAAAAACTTATATGTAGCCAAGTTTGTTTGTATTTATTAATTTTTAAAATACAAATATATTACTTTTACCCAGATATATTATGTTAAAATGGATGGGGTGGGGATGGGGGGCTAGTTATCAATTTCAATATTTGGGATGTAAAACTTGGAGTCAGAGGAACAACTCCTTTGAGAATGGATTATTAAAATTTCAGAAAGAAAATTAAGCTTATCCTGTAATAGCAAACCTCAAATACATCTAACAAGATGCTTCAAGTGTAATTTAAATTCCAGTTAAAAGTTAACCTAATCCTCTGGGGGTAGTATGATCACTGGTCTCCCTTTGATGTCGACAAATATGCCAGCAGCCGTCTCTCAGCCACTGCCATGAAGTCTAATCATGTGCGTAATAAGGATCCAGAAAAATGTACTGAGTCATGCTTTACCAAGAAATCTTATTAGCTAAAAAAGACTATAAGAAGTTGACAACTAGTGTAGATTTGTTGATACATAAAAGTCACTCCTATTCTTGATATTCAATACTTATCAAACAGTATCTGTGTTGATGGCATCAGGCCTGGAGCGTAGGTGGAGGCAAGGTAAGCCAGATCAGATGGGAGACGAGAGAGGCCTGCCAAGGTGTGGCAGGTGATCTGGAGGGCAACAAATAATTGGCAGTACAGGCTGCAGGTATTCTTATCAGAGAAACAGTAGTAGGCAGGAGATTTCAGGTGACAGGCAAGACCCAGACACACGGCAGCAAAGGAACTCCAAGCAGCTCCTGGGTTGCTGGAAGTTAGGACTTAGTCACCAGGAGCAAGGCAGGTTAGAAGAGCAGCACCAGGAGAAATAATGGGCTGCACTTGAGTTGACAACCTAACCTTTCCCAGTTTCTAAAAACTGGTTGGTCATAGAACCTGGTAGGCTGAGAATGTAAAAGTGCATTCAGTGGCTTAGTGATAGAGTCTGGAAGGATTCTGAAGCAGGCAGCCAGGCTTATGATGAAAGATTAGCTCAACTGATTTAGTAAACAGAACTTGTATTTGCTCACTAACTAAACTCTTTCACCCATTAGTACAGCAGTTCTCAACCTTGGCTGTACATTAGAATCATGCCAAGAACTTTCTGAAAATATTGACTGTATTCCAGACTCCATTCCAGACCAATTAAATCAGAATCTCCAGGACTGATCATGGGCATAAGTTCTTTTTTGATGCTTGCTTGCTTGTTTGTTTGGTTAGCTTCTGGGATAATTCTAGTGTGAAACTAGACTAATGAACTGCGTTAGATTGTAGGCTCCTTCAAAATAGGAATTGTCAAAAGCCTAGTACCTGGTGTACAGTACTCATGTATTAAATGAAAAAACTAATGAATAATGACTACGATTTGGCCAGTGAGTGTGACTCTTGTTTTGATGCTGCTGCCTGTACATGTAACCCTAAATATCTTGTGATGAACATCCTGGTTGTGCAGGGTGAGCTGGGCAAGGCTATGATGCAGAGAATGAAGTGGTGGGTCAGCCAGCAGTCCTCATCTAAAACACAGTGGGGCTTAGTATTCCCTGTGACTGATTACATTAATTCACCTCTGTTTGCTTCTATTCTGTCTCACACTTCCATTTTTAAACATCACACATGCACACATGCATGCATGCACCATGGAGAAGGACAAATAATTTAAGCTTATAAAACATCTGTTAATGCTGATGTAAAAAACTAAATTATCTGAGAAAGAATTCTCATATCATATTACAAAATGTATGAGAAGATGAAGAGTTTTCTGATATTATTTCAGTTTTTACATTTTATCTTTTCTTAAAAACCATTTTTTGGAGGGCAGAGGAAAGTGGGATGAAATTAGTTTCCAAATAGTTAACTTTAACCTTGGGTTGGACATTAAGCATTCATATACTGGGGGCAGTGGCAAGCCAGAAGGGACCTTTAACATGCCATTCCACACAATATCCCTCTGTGTCCATGATAAGGATTTGCTTAGGGTTGAGGCAGCCGACTACAGACAACTCTTTTTAAATCCTTTTCAGATCAAAATAATCTCTTTCGTTTTCTATAGCCAAATCTCCTGTGCTCATAACTGAATTCCTCATGTCCTTGAGCAGATGCAAAGGTTGCTTTTTTAGAAAATCTAACTCCTGCCTGAAACATTTTGTGTCACTTTTCTACCTCAACCCCATGGGAAAGGGGAATAGCCTTTCAGCTAGATGAAAATATCCATAAAATAACAACCAGTACAACTTTTTTAAAATGAAAATCTAATTAAATACTAATCTTGAGTACCATATTTGATTTTGAAAACTGGTGCCAAATATAGTTTTACTTATTTTTTTCACTGTAAATAAGTCAACCAATGGCACCTATCACCATTATGTGTACATACATTGAATAAATGTTCATGCCTTTCTTCTTACCAACTACAGATATTGTCTACAATGTGTTGATTTGACATGATTAATCAAGAAACACTTCAGAGATGTGGAAAACTCTCTTAGATACTAGTTAACATTACATTGAATCTCTACTTTTTTTTGTCTCTCCAGGCAATTGCTTTAATTTCAAATTACAAATTTTAATCTAAGGCTTTTAAAAAGCTATGTATATTTTCTAAAAGTGTAAATTACTACATATCTTACATTAAACTTGCTGTAAAATGATGATTAAGACTCATAGGTTAAGATGGAAACACAATATATTGCCCAGGGCTTAAAAGTAACATTGTTTGTTTCACTTCATATTTTCACACACACACACAAAATCTCTAAGTACTTTACAAAAATTAATTTTCCAGAATAATTCAATCAGACAGTTCTATATCCTTTCAGTAACTGAGTCAACTGAATCAGCAACTAAACAAGGTTTTCCCATTTTCCAGGTTACATTGGTTTGTGACCACTTTTGATGATTTAGAAACCTGCATAAATTATTGTGTTAAATACCCAGTTGTCCCATTCACCTGAGAATTTACTAGTAAAGCATCAAAACTTAAAAATTTTCATTTTAAGACTCTTTGATGAAAATTCTTTTCTTTTTAACTGTTAAATTTATACAGTGGAATACTACTCAGCAATAAAAAAAAGATGAAGTAGAGCCATTTGTGACAACATGGGTGACCTTGAGATCATCATATTAAGCAAGATAAATGGGACTGAAAAAATTAAGAACCATATGACTTAGGTGGAATATAAAACTGAAAGTAACAAAGGAACAAAGACTCGTGGACACAGTCAATAGTTTAGTGGTTACCTGAGGGTAATGAACATTCTTACAAAATAGATTACACATTTTAGTAACATACGAGTGCTTTTCAACCTTCTTGGATGCAGGGTACTTAACCTTGTTTGTCTTTTTTTGTTAGACTCAGAGCTATAAGTAATGAGCCTTATTTATTGTATAGTGTTAAAGTATAGTGATGCCTCATGGGGTGAGGAGCCATTTGTCCCTCTACAGAATGTTTTGGGGCTGCTCTTTCAGTTTTCTTCCTTCTCTCCTGCTGTCATTTTCCTTATTCTCAATGCCTGCTGATAGTAGCTTCTTACTTTCCTCTTTTGGGGGTTTTCTCTATTGAGAAAAACCCATCGACCAGGCTTGTTAGAATCAAGCCAAGTATAGATAGATTCCAGGTGATGGTCTATGGAATTCTCCAGTGTGTGTCACTGTTCACTGTTTGGGCATTCATGTTCTTTTGTGTTCCCTCCGAGTGAAGTTTTGCCATCTTTACCCCTGACAAGTTTTACTGGACAGTAGGTCAGGATGCTGGCTTCTTACAATATAACCTAGAGAGAAAACCTTCCATTTACTTGGGAAGTATTTACTGGAAAAATTGTTGTGCTTTTTAAGAAAGAAAGTGTACCCTTTTTGAGATGAAATATAATACATTTTTTCTATAGTATGGAAGCAAACTAAACTAAGTTTAAACTGGTAATTCAATGCATATCGATTTGAGAAGAGCATTTTACCTTTCAAACTGGATTTGGTGTAGATGTAAATATTTTACACGCTACAAAGCTTTCTTTGAATCACTATATTAGATGCAGGTGCAATTTATTATAACTCTCAACAATAAAAGAACTCACAACGTTAATGGAATTGTTTTGTTTTAAAATGCCAATCTTCTTGAAACACCTGGATGTCTTAAAATTCATTTCAATTTAAATTTTCATACAGTTTAATGATAGTCATTTTTAGGTTGATGCTTTTCTACTCTAGAGAAGCATCTTTAGATTGATTTATGTTTGTCTGATCAGCAAAATAAATTTTTGTGTATTTTTCCATTCTTAAATCATTTACAAAATGTGAACATGTAAATATAGGCAATTATTATCACTTCTACTTTCTCCTCTATAATTCCCTTTGGTTACTTTATCTCTTATCTTTTCTTTATTAATGACTAATTGGATATGGGTGTATTTGAAGCAAAGTTATTAATTAGATCTTGATAAGTACCATTCAATTTTTCCTTTTTCCCAAGGTTGCCTTTCCCCCCACATTTATGATTAATCTACTCTGATAACTGAGCCATTAGTTACTTAAACAAGATTTTATTCATTCCTGGCCAAACAGTACCTTCCATAATGTTGGATCTGCTTAAGAAACATGGCACATTTATTTAATTCCATGTTACAGTATAAAGATTGAATTGTAGAGGATTATTAGTCACCATGAACAGTTGGGGCTTTTCCCTTGCACAACCTCAAGGCCCTGCTTTAGGCTAAAGTAAAGGTTCCCAAGGTAAGGAATTATTACTTGGTTGATTTTTTTTTTACCAGAAAATATCAGTGCCTCTTTTTTTTTTTTTCTTTCCATTCTAGGAACCAAAGAGATTGTTGTAAATGTGGATGATGATGGTGTCATTTCCCTGACCTTTGAATGTGATCAGATGTCTCCAAATTCTGAGTTCTCCTGGTCCAAGGATTATGCGTCCATTGAGGACTCTCCACGTTTAGAAATTGAAAGCAAAGGCAACAAGTATGGACTGTTTCAATCATAATCATGAGTTTGCTTCTTATGATAGAAGGATGAAATAAGCTCTTTGCTTGGTATAAGGAGATGAATCACGAATATTTTATATCTGGTAATATTAAAAGAAAATAACAATCCTTATGAAGTACTTTTTACGTTATTCCATTTAAACTGCTATCTCATTAATGATTTTAGAAAAACTTTGCTTGATAAAAGTAAGCTTTAAAGATGTTTCTCACTAGCCTACAAAATTTTGAAGTCTTAAAGTAATGCTGAGATGCTTATGGGGAGGGAGCAAGGAAGAACTTGATACTTGCTGATTCAAGATAATGGTAATTTAAATGAATTAGGTATAATCTGTTCTGCCTTTTTTTTCACCACCACTTATTAGTGACACAGTATTGCACTGGAAAGAACTCTATATGGAAAGCACAGAGCACAGGATAGATGATTCCTAGTCCCAGCTCTACCAGGCAATGGCTGTATGACCTGGCGCAATTTTTACCTTCCATGGATCTCGGATTTCTTTTTCTGTAGAATGAGAGATAGTGAAGGGGATTAATGTTATGATCTATTACTTGTAGCCCCATGATTCTGAGTTTTCTTTTTTATATTGCCTACTTATCAAGCTTTATAGTATAAGCAGATCAGATGTACCATTTTAAATAGGACAGAAAACAATGGTACTGTCCTGTTTCAAACAGTGTGTACGGTCAGCCTACTGAATTTAGCCCAGTGAGACTAGGCTGATCATACGTACCGTTTGAAACGGGACAGTACCATTGTTTTCTGTCTTGTTTAAAATGGTATATCTGGTCAGCCTATTATAGTACCAGCCATACTGGATTGTATTTGGTAAAGCAAAATATTCCTATTATTTCTATTACAAAGAAGCCCAATATATATCAAAAATAAAAGAAAGAGATAGTAATTTTGTTGGAGAATGGCAAGGAAATATTGAGTATAATGAAAAGGCATCTTGCTGTCACTATGCTGTAAAATCTTTGAAGTTAAACATAAGTTAGTCACAGAAAAGACAAACTATTAATTTTTCTTCCAGTTTGTGCATTTGACTAACATTTAAATGTTTGGCTGATCATAGACACTGACTAGCAATATGACTCTCCAAAGCTAGAATGTACAGTGTACCAGACCATTGACAAATTAATTTATTCATTCCAAAGGTATTTATTAAGTGCATATTATGTGCCAGAGAAGGCACTGGATGCTGGAACACACAACCATAAACAAAAAGATCTTGCCCCTAAAGCCACACAGTGCCTTGTTATATAATGAAATAGGCAGTACCAATGAAAAGGGAAGTACAGGGATGACATAAGAGAGGCACTGGAGTTACCAACAGCAGGTTCTGCCGTGGGGGTGGGGGGAGAATTTTCAGGCTCCCCCACAAGGGTTGATCAGCTAAAAATATTTCTATCTGAGATGTATCTTGATATGCAACATAGCTTAGGCATCCCAAGAAACTTATTCCAACTTTGTGCTCCCACCATCATCACACCCTAGGAAGAGGTCAGGAAAGACTTCCAAGAACCAGCAAGGATAAGTAGGCTTTAGGTCAGAAAGGGGGTTAGGAACAGTGTTCCAAATGAAAGGAGTAGCACATCAAATGCTTAGAGACAATGCAGGACACAGGTCCATAGATCCCACACAGTCTCATTTCTCATAAAAATATTCTGTTCTGAAGAACAAAAATGACCTTCAAAGACCTTGGGATGGAAGACTTGGGCCTTTACTCCTGTGATGTAACAGACACTGATGGAATAGCAGCAAGCTACTTGATAGATGAGGAAGGTAAGTTTGAAATCAGTTCATTCACAAGTCTAATGCTGCTTCAATGTCTCAATGATTCTCCATGATCAAGCGACTTTTGCTTCAGTAATTTAAGGTTTAATTGTTCTCTTTTTCTCTCTACAGAGGTGAAACGTTTACTTGCTCTCAGCCAAGAACACAAGTTCCCAAGTAAGTGTTATCAACACTTTCACAGAGTTTAGCAATCTATGAGGTGGAGACTTCTGGAATAGGGCAGATGACAACTCTGACAGGATTAAGAAAAGAGGCTCTTGAAAACATATGATGAAACATACATTGGTAGCTACAGATATACTTCCTTAAAGTGCTCTTTTTATCTTGGCCATTGTTCTCAAGAGATACAAAGAATACTACATAGAAACAAGGTTTCACACTGTGTTTCATAGAGAAGTGGCAGGTTACATGGATGTTACAGCTCAGTAATAAAGTTCTTCACTTTTTGCCTATATATTTTGGGATCACATGTACCTATGTACCTTCTAGATACATTAATTCTTAAGTCTTCTAGGCAAACTAATCTCTTCTTAAGCAATTTAATGTTAGCATTTAATAGAAGAATCATACCTCTGAATAAAAACCTTATCCACCTTTTTAAACTCCTGGAAACGAAGTTAAAGATGCCTTGTTCAGAAAAAGAATTTCTCTGAACTATCTACAAACTCTTCAATAAAGCACTTTCCACATAAATGATTAAGTTTCACAGTTGACACCTAAAAGAAGAGAAAGAAGTCTGAAATGACACTCGGAAAGTTCCACTGACCTGATAAGATCTCTTGCCATCAGCACTTATTGGCCAAAGTAGTGGATTATTCAGAAAGTTATACCCTAGAGTTTGAGAAAACAAATAGAAAGTGATATAACTTCTTCACTAATACAGGAGTTTCAGGAATCCAGGAAATTATAAACTGACCTCAGACTACAGGCAAAACTTTGTATGTTTGTATAAGTGCATTTTTCTAGAGAGAGGGTCTATAGCTTTCTCGAAATTCTCAATAGAGGCTGTGATTTAAAAACAAACACTGCTCTCAACCCAATTGCCTGACCTTCTTTCAATTCCCAAGGAAGGCCTGTTTGATCATGAGACTGTGGATGACTGTTGGCCTCAGCTGTAAGGTTCTCAAAACCAACTTTGTTCAGCAGAGCAGAAAGGGAAGTGCCCATGGTGTGAAATAGGATTGTAGACTTTCTGAATTCTGGGGGAGAACCATTGTTCATTTCTATGATTATTCACCATAAAACTGGAAAAAAAATATCATGAAAGATATATTAACAGTTATATATATATATATATATATATATATATATATATATATATATATATATATATATATAAATTT
>PVKE010049499.1:0-11247 GCA_004027555.1 Craseonycteris thonglongyai | reverse complement strand
AGAAGAGAAGAAAGAAAGAAAGAGAGATAACTGAAAGAGTCAGAGGCGGATGGGGAGAGTGTGAGGGGGTGTGTTTTAAAGAGAATGCACTGAGCAGAGTTGGCATCTGACCTTAAGGCCCATGGTAGAGGGTGTGGTATGCAGCCTCTAAAAAGGGGTCGCCATTGATTCCTGTCTCCTCCTATTTACACCAAGTTATTCTGTTATGTAAGAGTGATGATAGCATGTCATTTCTGGGATTGGGTTACAAAAAACTGTGACTTATATCTCACTGGGTCTCTCTCCTCTCTCTTTCCTCCAAACTCCACCCTCTACCCTTCCCCTTCTTTCTTTCACCCTCTCCTCATCCTTCGTGTGCCTGCTGAACCAGCCAGTCAAACACTGCATTCATTCAGCAGCACTTGCGTTACCTACATACCAGCTCTGTTCTCGGGAAACAGCCCCTAGTGCTGTGCCCACCACAGAACTGAGGATGACCCCGGAGCACGTACCACGAGTTTGGAGACACATTACAGTCTTACAACTTATTTTCTGTAGCTTGGACTTCCCAGTTAGAGCCCTGCCTAAAGGATTAATAAAATTCGCTTGCTGGTACCACCTAAAATGAGAAATAGGATGGGAGAAAAAAGATACTATCACAGCCTAGTAGACCATTCATATTTTACTACAAATGAGTTTTGCAAGTATTTCTCAACTTTAAAAAAATTATTATCACTTCCTCTAACTAGCCTTTTAAGATATATCTTTTTTTCCTAATTGCCCTTCCCTGATGAAGATTACTACTGCAGATATAGTGTGTATCTATCTGTTTACATAATGTGCTTTGGGAGACCACATACTATTGTAATGCCTCAGTGTTCTTCACTCCCAAAAGAACCGGTTTTCATTTCTCTGGAGACAACCTCACTCCCACTGGGTTGTGTAATGGTAACTCACTCTGAATCAAAAAACAAAAACAAAAACAAAGCAGAACACTTTTAGTAAGTTGCACACTCCTTCCGACAGAAAAGTTTCTACTGTATTATGCTTGTATTTGAAATGTAATGGTGATGGCAGAAATAAAGTCATATTTCTGTCAACATTGGTTTAAGCTGTCTGGTCTCACTTCCAATAAGAGCCCACCATCGTGGCCAGGGTATTGTCTTGATGTGATCAGTGTGTTAATTCTGCCCACCGTAGTGGAGCCATTTGCTTGGTAAGGTGAGTGAAATTATGTCACATGTTTTAGATCAACCAGAGACATCCCTGCAGTGCAAAGAAGGGGCAATCTCTCCCAAACTATAAGAATGTTATAAATACAAAAGGAAGAAATGGGCTTTAGAAACCAAGCAGTGATGTTTAGCACAGCATTATTTTCATTATTAATATTGAGATCACAGCAGTAGCCTATATACACTGTCTCTTGTCACCATTGCCCTGTATAGAATTTCCATATGTATACTCACACATACACAACACACAAAATTAAATATTATTCAGTCTTAAAATAATAAACTTCTGCCATTAGAAAAGAAACGAAGTTGACTGCATTATAGGTAGACAGGCCTAAGTGCAATAGGAGAATAATTTCCTTTCCCCCAGATCCCTTAAAAAGAGTCACTGTGATGGATACCGACTAAAACCAGTATAAGAAATAAAGGGTTTTCCCTTCTCTTGATGAAAGTATGTGCAAACATCCATAAAAACTATAGGTCTTTTCAACAAACAGTGCTGGAACAACTAGACATCTTCATGCAGAAACAAAAACGGGGGAAACTGGGATGGCTCAGTGGGTTAAGTTCTCACTTTGCAGCTTCGGGGCCTGAGGATCAAATCCTGGCCCCAGCCCATGTGGACCCATATGCTGAACTGGGGAGTGCCCCCAGTTCGGTTCTCACTAAGGTGAGACCCTGGCCCAGTTCCTGCCCTGTGCAGCCCTAGCCCACCTGTGGAATGAAACTATGTGGAAAAACCAATGATGTGCAACTATGGAGACTGTTCTGGGCCCTCCCCCTTCTCTCTCTCTCTCTCTCTCTCTCTGTCAAAAACAATAAAAATAAATCTTTAAAAAATCCAAATAAAAATAAGATTCTAGACACAGACCTTACACCCTTCAGAAAAATTAATTCAAAATGGATCACAGAACTAAATGTAAAATGGGAAACTATAAAGCTTCTAGAAGGTAACATAGGCAAAAGAAGTCTATGTAACCTTGGGTTGGTGATTACTTTTTTGATACAACATCAAAGGCATGAGCCAACATAGAAATAATTGATAAACTGGACTTCATTGAAAATTTCTGCTTTGCAAAGATACTGTGAAGAAACAAAACAAAACAAAAACAAACAAAAAACAAGAGACGGAGAAAATATTTGCAAAAGATACACATGATAAAGAATTGTTAGCTAAAAATACAAAGGTTCCTACATTTCAACAATATGAAAACAACTTGATTAAAAACTGAATCAAAGACCTTAACAAGACAACTCACTGAAGAAGATATAGAGATGACAGATATACATATGAAAAGATGCTCCTTATCATATGTCATCAGGGAAATAAAAATTAAGACAGCAATGAGATACAACTATACAGTTGTGAAAATGACCAAAATGCACAATCCTGGCAGTGTCGCGTGCTGGTGAGGACATGGAGCAACAGAACCCTTATCAGTTGCTGATGGGAAGGCAGAATGGTGTGGCCATGTTGGAAGACAGTCTGGCAGTTTCTCTAGGAAAATCTTATGTCTCTCTCTGAACTACTTGAACTGAATAAATGCTTCACATTCAAAAGAATCTCTCTGATTTAATCTACTGTTTAGAGATTTTAATTACAACTACAAATTTCTTTATAGCAGCACCTAAGATTGTGTTTGATTAAAACGATAAGGATGGTAAGTCAGTGTAGCCACCTCTACACATCAAACCCAACCAAGAACAAATAATATGCTTCTTTATATATTTTAGTATTCATCTAAAATCCATAAATTTAATTATCTAAATTTTTTATTATTTAAGTTCCAGCACTAATAATGAAATTGAAAAACTTACAGGGAAATTTTTTTTTTAATGACGTAGATTCACAGTTGGGAGAATAAGTACACAAAATAAGGAGCCATGAGACCCAAGAATATTTTTAATTTGGCTGTATGGTCGTTGTACTTAGGAGCCACGAAGAGATTGTTATGGCTCTTTCTGAAAGTTTTCATTCTTTACATGGTCTGTACTTCATATAGTAGTCAGAAAACCTAATTTTACCTTCAAGTCAGATAACTTTTTTCAGATTTGTTAAATTAATTTTGCTGAGTGCACAGGGCAGAGAATAGTACAGAGCAAGGCTGTGCTTAGTGTTACAAGGTAATGCCTTTCATGGAGCAATGTGAATAGAAGATACAAATGTTCACACACATCATTTGAGTACAAAACACATGTAGACACCCTTTAGTATTCTATCATACCCTTACCTTCATCTTTTTCCAATTTCCGTATCACAGGCAGCCACCAAGGCTTAGAGAATTTGGAGCTCTAGTCTGTTTTTCAAATTCATAAGAAGCAAGCAAAAGCAAGTAGCAGCAGACGGTGATATTTTTTTTTCGCAAGGAAGGAACAAAATGCATAAAATTTTACTCTATGATGCTAATTTTTTCAGGTCTATGAGCCTTAGTTGACAGTGTTCATTGTTATTATCACGTAACTGGGTCTCTGCTTTTACTACTACTGAGAGCAATGAGGATTCAGCCTTAAATATCACCTTGGTTTTGGTTTGACAAAAAGTGTGTTACAAAAAGATCGTCCAGAAAATAGATATGTTTATTCTTAACAAAGGTTTTAGACTGCCCCTCTTTTTTTTTTTTTTTATTTCTCTTGAATGCTGCATCTATCTTTACTGAAGGCCTTGCATGAACAATGAACTGAAGAAAAAAATTCAAAATAGATTGTTTACCTTATGTGAATTCAATTACTATTCATAACAGCAAGAATAATAGTCAACAACATAACTGTCCTTAGCAAATTTTATCTTCTTACATGAGAATGGTTATTTTGGTTCTGAATCTGTTGACTACCTTTGCAAAGTATGTTTTTGGACATACACAATGTTACTTGAGTGACTGTCTACTTGAAACTTTACTTAGATACAGTATTAGCAAATCGAATATAAATGGTGTTATTTGGTTTCTACTGAGATTAGAAGGATGATTAGAAACTTCAAATATTTATTAGGAAGAAGAAAATAGAATAATGATGATTAAAGGACCAATAGAAAAGGTCTTTGTTTTTACTCGTCTTAGGAAATACGTTTGGGCACAAGGCCCTAAGTTTAGGCTTGTTGAACTTTCAACTTAACTTTTCCTGGTGTAATTAATTCCACCTGTACCAAAAGTTCAGTTAGAGCAGTATGTAGTACTTTCTCTTATTACCTTTACATGTAAAATTTGCAATTATTTTCTATAAATGAACATATATAAGAAGTTCAATTAAAAAAAGTGAAAACATTTAATTGTAGGCCTAAAAATATTACAGTTAAAACTCTCAATTTTATTTCTATTTATTTAGTCATTTGATGCCTGTTACTTTGATATTTAATTCAGAGAGACATTCTTGGTTTTTCTGGGTTTTTTGTTTGTTTGTTTGTTTTGTTTTTTGGCTTTGTTTTTGAGGATCTGGGAATCCTGAATTTAATAAAACCAGTCAGTTAATTGTGTGTTTCCTTCTGTCACACTCAGCTGCACAGTTCTGGGCACAGATGCAGAGTGGTTGGAGTGGTTTGGTCAGGGCTGAGGGTTAGCCAAATAGAGGCAAAGGTAGGGAGGGGCAAGAAAGTCAAGGATGGATACAAAAAAATGTTTACGATAATTGAATTTTTTTAAGCTCCACAAGGAAAGAAGTGAGAAAGCAAAGAAGGTGAGAGAGTGAAAAAGCAAGTCTATAAATCCTAAATTCTGGTAGTATCTGAGGATTTGTTAGCATCAAAACAATGGAAAGGCTTTGACACCTAAGCTGATTGTGACTAGAGAGAGGGATGCTTTTGCATTTACTCATAATGACAAGGTCTAAAATAAGATTCGAGGTTGAGACGCTTGAGGTGTGGTGGAGGACAAGATCATTAATGAGAGGAGGTTAGATGCTAGAGGCCCCAGAGGATTGGAAGGATTATACATGTACATGTTTCCATCACCACACATCACCAAAGGAGTAGCGTCACAGTAAGATGGTACATTTCAGCTAGCTCAGTTCACTGACATTTACTTTTAATGGAAGACACAAGTAAACCTTCAAGTATGATCAAAAGAAAGGAATCATAATTAAGCCCAATGCCTAAAGGCAACATATTTTACCCAATGAGCATCAGATGATACATTTTCACTTATTGGAGTTGTCTTAAACAGTTAAAAATTAGAAGAGTTAATATTTTTAAAAATCAAAGAAATGATAGCTATTATCTGCTAAGCTCTGTTACATGATTATAGTAAACCTGGGAGATAAATGTTATTGTGATCATATCATTTTTGAGACACTAAGGTATAGTTTAAATAGTTTTTCAAGGTTAAAGAATTAGTAAGTGAAAGAATAGGGGTTTTAATTCAGACAGACTCCTGAGGTCATATTCTATACTCTATGACCAATATAAAGTGCATATTAATAGACTCTATACACACTATTATTCTCATAATGTGCTTTTCTATTTCAAATTTCTTTGGTTTTTAATATTCATTACATCCTTCCAAATGGTATCCTTTATTTGTCTGTCCTTAAATGAAATCATTTCATAGGATACTTTATCAACTATGAAGGTGATGAATTGCTGTGTTACTTTCCAAAGAGCTGTTCTAGCAAGCTGTCAAGTATAAAATTTCTTCAGAAAGCACTAAGGTCATGAATTGCCTTCTTACAACCCTAACAAGGACTCTTCCCTTGCTAGTGATGCAATTAGTTGTCAAGCCTCATCATATGTTCTTTCTTCATAATTAATTCAAGACCAATATCAAGTTGCATGGAAGCTCATATTAAACAGGATTCCAGGGGTCTTTTGAGACTTACTAATTAAAGTGTAGATGGTGGGCAAAACTGAATGAGCATTGGGCATTCCTCAACACATTAAGTACCTTTCATAAAGAATACTGCAATAGACACAGGAAATAGTATAAAAGTCAGTCTAATTAAAATTAAATAAGAATGGAAGTGGTTAGTATATTAAGAAGCAGGCATAAAAGTTAAAACTCTCAAATATTATTACAGACTTTGTATTTGCTCTTGCCTAGGCATGAATTTTTTCCTGGAGTTTTTTTGTTTTGTTTTGTTTTTTAATTGCTGCTGCTTTGTCGTCATTCAGGTATAATATTTAATTCTCATTCTTAGGGAGGTTTTCTTACTGCCATACCTAAACTAGCATTCCAATCTTCCATTATGCTCTATCACAAGACTCTATTTATTTTATTCATTATGATTTATTATGGATTAAATGTTTGTGTTTCTCCAAAATTCATAGGTTGATATTCTAATCCCCAGTATGATAGACTTGGGAGGTGTGGCCTTTGGGAGGTGATTAGATCATAAGGGCAAGGTTTCCTTAAGTGGGTTAGTGCCTGTAGAAGAGACACCAGAGAGCTCTCTCATTCTTTCCCACATGCACCAGGGGGAAGAACGGGTCCTCACCTGACACTGAATTTGCCAGTCCCTTAAACATGGACTTCTCAGCCTCTAGAACTGTGAAAAATACGTATTCATTCTTTAGGCCACCCAGAATATGTTGTTTTTGCCATAGCAATTTACAATTAATAACTATATTTATTTATTCGTCTATTTTTCCCAAGCCCCACTAAGAGACGGGATTAAGGAGGTGTTAGTGAATATCATCATCAAAAGCACTCAAAGGTCCCTGGCACAGAGTAGGAATTTCAGAAGTTTGAAAAATTCTCGACTTGTTGCACATTTTTATAAAGTCATTAAAAACAAAACAAAACAAAAAACAAAAAAACATTAACTGTTTTTTAACATCATTTGCAAAGAACAGTCTTTTATCAGTGTTAAGAAATGGCAATTAGCAAATCCATTTTGAGTTCAATTAGTATTGCTTTGTGAAATCTCCTTTTTGTCAACATCTCACATGGTTTAAAGAAAGCGTTTTCTTTTGTAGATTTATATATTGTCAGTGCACTCTTGTTGTTTTTAGTACGCTCAGCTAAGCCTGAAAAATGGGCCGAGGCAAATGCACATCCAGTTTGGGAAGCACTGAAGCATTTGTCAATTCAGGGGTCAGGGAACTCTATAAAAAAGAATGGGACATTACAAATGAGAGACCAGTTATAAAATGAAAAGATTATGAAGCTATAATAGCAACAGATTAAAACTGAAGACTAGCAAATAATACAGACATCAGAAAATTAAAAAAAATATATTTTATTAAACTCCCAACTCCCTGACACATTTTTTTTTAAGGTGAAGCATGAAAGTTTATTGGAAAGAAGGAAAGCTGTCTGCGAGAGGGGACACCCGAAAGTAGAATGCCCCCCTGACACACTTTATTAATAGTTTTCTTTAAATCTTTGGCTCACTATTTAGAGATAGAGAGAGAAGTGGGGAGGACCTAGAGCAGTTTCCCTAGTTGTACATCATTAGTTATGACATGGTTTAATTTCATACAGGTGGATTGGGGGCCATGTGGGGCAAGAACCGAACTGGGGGCCTCCCTCATGGGAGGTGGGAGCCTTTGCCGCTGAGCCTTCTCTGCAGTTATCAGTTGCACCACAGTTTAGCACATGAGTTTGCATGGGCTGGAGTCAGGATTTGAACCCTGGACCTCAAGGTTAACAGGCAAGTGCTCAACCTGTTGAGCTACCTCAGCATCCCCTGGCTGACTATTTTTTGAATGTCTCATTTGACAACAATTTTGTAATATTTACTGTAGAGGGACTAGAGGGCAATTCAATATTTTTTTTCTAGTAGAGTTTAGGAATTTATTATTATTTATAGTTTCTAACAGTTTCTCATTGTTTGTCAATTTAAGTATGTACAATTTAGTCAATTTTGAGAAAACTGTGTCTTTCCCCTAAGAAGCAGGATTTCAGGGCACTCCCAGTTTTCTTCTACAATACCTAATCTTAAATGTATTTTCAGTTGAGAAAAGTCATTTGCCAATTTGTCACTGATATCCCACTTTAAGTACTATACTGTGAGTTTGATGTTATCCTTGTCCGTATTTCATGTCATGAAATTTAAACATTTTTCAACATATTTGTATGATTCATACCACTTCATTACTTGGATTATCAAACAATACAAAACCCTATTAATTACTTGTATTCAAAATTTACCTCTTGTTTTACATGAGTTACTGCTTTTGGTGTGATATAAAATCATTTTTCATTCCAATTAGCTTCTCAATGTCAAAATTATTTTAAATTAGTATTACTTTTGTTTTGCATTTTATTATTTATATCTGCATTTTCTCTCAGTTCTTTAAACAAATTTAATCCCTTGACATACAGACATGTTGGATATGTCATGAGTTTCTTAAGCCTTTGTAATATTGACATCTCTGAGGTACACACAGATGTAATTTGCTTTGAGTGCAGCTATAATGCAAATATTTTCCAGAAATAATTATATTTACATATAGTCAGTGTTAAAGTGTGAAGTATAGATATAATCCCTTTAAGATGATTGTTTTGAATTTGTACGTAGTGACACTGAAAGCCAAATGGGGTATTCGAGTGAAAACAGTGAGACTGATATTTAACAAATTTGTACAGAAGATTCAAATGCAAGTGAAGGTAGCCCTTCCCAACGTAATGTTCATAAATGTGCAAAACCTATATCTGTATGAAGCAGTGATGATTGTGATTCAGGAGATGAAGAATGAAATTGAGAGAAAAAGAAAATATTTCAAATATAAAACCATTTATCCAAATTGTTGGTATAAATATTTTAGTTTTGCTAAGACTTGGAGCAAATCCTACATATCTATGTCTTTTAAGACAAGTAAAGTGATATTTTTGAAATAATAACTGTAGAAACAAATAGGTAGGCAAGTCAAAAGATCATGGACCAGAACTCAAAAAAAGATGAGGAGTGGTTTCCAGTAACAAGTGATGAAATGAAAGCATACCTTTTGTTATGTATTAATATCATAATGTCACAAGTAAAAAAATCTAAAATAGAGCAATACTAGAGACATCAGTATTTTCAAAAACTAAACTTTGCAAACAATTCTTGGCTACATCACATTTTCTTCATGTTGTAGATAATAAAACTATATGTAAAGAAGACAGAATATGAAAAATGCAAAGTATAGTTGATTATTTGAATAATAATTCCGAACAATTATACACTCTGGATGGAGATGTCTCCCTGGATGAGTCGCTTATAAAATTCAAATGACAGCTGGGGTATGTGCAATTTATAGCTACCAAACGTGCCAGATTTGGAACCAAAGTTTACAAGTTATGTGACTCCAATACTGGATATTGCATCCACTAATATTAAGTTGAAAAATAAATAGTATTTTTTGCTCACATAGAATTGTATTTAATTCATATGTCAAGGGATTAATAGTCACACGTACTAACATTGGGAATTTAGTTTCTTATGTACTTTAGTGAACCTTTCTAAACAATGTTTTGTTTTGTTGTTTTTAATTGCGGGCCTCCCAGCCTATTTTCTTTTCTTTTCTTTTTTTTTTTTGTAATTGTATATATTTATACAACATGTTGTTTTGTTTTGTTTTTAATATTTATTTATTTATTTATGACAGGGAGAGAGAGAGAGAAACACAGAGACAGAGAGAGAACTGAACTGGGGAAGCTCCCAGTTCAGCATATGGTTCCGCACGGGCCGGGGCCGGGATTCGATTCCTGGTCCCCGGCGCTGCAAAGTGAGTGCCTAACCCACTGAGCCATCCCGGCTTCCCCCCAGCCTATTTTCTTGCTGTGCTACCTGGGTCTACTTCAGTAAAATCCAAAATAAGAAAATGTGTTGTGGAGGAAAGTCATAATGGAAAAGGGCAACCATCAACTAATTAGGTTAAATAGGAAAATTTTAAAAAATACAGTGAATGTTTAAATTTAAAATAATTTATTGGAGTAAAAGACACATTGCCATCAATGCTCCTCATATTACTCCCTCTGGCTTTGAACACACTTCTCCCATCATTCCTGCTGCCTTTGGACACAGCAAGTCCTCTTCCGTGAGGGGCTGAGAAATGGGCAAATGCTTTCAACCTCCATCGTAACAGCGCTCTGGGTCACACATTGCTTCTGGTGTGGCAGCTTCTGTCAAAAACATTGTGCTGTGTCCTCATCCATCTTATTCACCGAATCTGGCACTGTGTGCCAAAGTCAAAATGACTATGAAAGGTAAACATTTTGAATCCATTCAGGTCATTGAGGCAGCCACGACAGAGCAACTAAAGGCACTCACAAGAAAGGACTTCCAGAACTACTTCAGAAAGTGGCAAGTATGATGGGATAAGTGTGTTCAAAGCAAGGGGGAGTATTTTGAGGGAAATTAATAAAAATGTGTCTTTTATTGTCATAAAATTTTTAATTATTCATCATATTTTTGATCATTATATGTAAATATAGATATAAATAAACAACTAAACAAACAAATGCACAGTGAGTGTGTTTGACGAGGTATATGAGGGCTGTCCGGCAAGTATCCAGCTATGTAATGTGAAAGATAGTTATTTATGGCTGGATTTTTTTCCCCGGACATCTCTCATATGCTCTAAAATGCTAAGCTTCAAGGAAGATAAGAAACATACACTCTTATTAAAACTCTGTAATTATGTTATAAACAAATTGGCAAAAAGCTTTTGTATAGTTTTTGGAAAATAATTATATTTTCTTAAAATGTGTATTTAAAATTGATATATTAAAAATATATATAACTAAAAACAATAAAACAAAGTTTGAGAAGTGCTGAACACATTTTAGATGACAAACCCATGACAAAGTTTACTTTATTACCGATTCTTAATACCAAACATGCAGGTAAAACTGAGTAAATATTTTGTCTGCATACAGTAATGAATAAAATGAACTACCGTATTTTCCGGCGTATAAGACGACCGGGCATATAAGACGACCCCCTAATTTTACAGTTAAAACATAGGTTTAGGCCTATATTCACTGTATAAGACTACCCCCCACTTCCGAGGCAACACCAGTTCTTTTTTTAATTAAATTTTTAATGAATGACATTTTTCGAACATACCGTAATATACCGTACATTGATACGATAAATGGAAGGTCTCTTCACAAATGGCAAT
>PVKE010049498.1:0-11243 GCA_004027555.1 Craseonycteris thonglongyai | reverse complement strand
AGAAAGAAAGAAAGAAAGAAAGAAAGAAAGAAAGAAAGAAAGAAAGAAAGAAAGAAAGAAAGAAAGAAAGAAAGAACTTGCTGGTCAGCTTTGAGGATGCTGCACAGCAGTTTTGAATCAAGACCACATTATTCCCAGGCAGTACCTACTGAGTGACTGAGTGTGGCAGAATAATAAGGTCTGGTAATTTATGTCCAATGAGAGGCTCCTTTATGGGATATCTTCAGGCTAGACTAGAGCAACCTGTTCAGCTGTCTGACACTTCCACCAAATTTCACTGTCGCCTTAAAATCCTTCCACAAATCCTACCCTATTTTCCTTTCTTTCCTGTCCTTTCATAGATGGATCAGCATTCCAGTCTGAAGGCTTTGCCCAGCTACTTCTGTTCTTTCATAAGCATTTTTCCCAATAAATCTAATTTCTAACTCCATCTTTGTGTCTATACCTGGAGGACCCAATCAACATAGATTTAAGGAAGGTCAATTTTGGGAAGAAGCTGATGTCTGCTGCCTGTCATCTCCTCGATCCAATATCATAGCCACCAATTATTGCCTCCCTTTATCATGTGTCAAAAATTGAGAAGAAACTCAACCAAATGAACACAATGCTTCTGCACACTGCCACTCAGGGTTAAAAGACATCTGATGAAATCACAAACGAGGTAGCTCGGTGAACGTATTCCACAAAGCATAAAGTTCCAAAAAATCGTGTGTAATTTCCTTTTTGTTACAATCTCACAAGAAATCCCTAAAGATATCTTGTGGAATCCATGGTTTCTGGAGAACCCTGCTTAAGAACCTGTGATCTAGAAGTTTTTTCTTTATCCTCCCACTCATGTCCTCTTTCCTCTTCCTATGAATTTCTTTTCTCCTGTTTAAGTTGCCACTTTTTCTCCCCTCTGCCGTCTGTCAGGCCTAACCTTAAGTAGTTTCTTTGAGGGGGATAACAGCCCTGCAAGTAAGCCCACATGCTTTTAAACTTTATTTCTGTTTTGGAGTGTGATGGGGGAGAGAAAACGACATGTGGTGTTCCATTGAGAAAGAAGAAAAAAAAAATGCACAAGATTAACACTGGTTGTAACCCTGGCACATGTATTTTTAAGAAAACAAAAACAAAAACCAAACCAAACCAAACTAAAAAACTTTGGAGGCCTAAAAATATTAAGATATCCTTAAATGAAAACATTAGATTTTAAAGTAAACATTTCTCTGTAACCCTTCCAAATTTCCATCTTCTTCATCTCCCTCCCCTACATGACTCTCACTGTTTTTATACTTTCTTTCACTGGCTTTTCCCTTCTCTTGACAGGTAGATGATGTGTTATTCTACAGAAAAAACAAAAAAACAAAAAACATAACTGTTGATTCTTCCATGGTCCCTAACTCCTAGTTTGCTGATTTAATATAAATTGTAGCTCTGGTCTATAGAGTTTTCTATTTGTTTTATATCAACTTATGATTTTAAACTTCATGCTATAAATGATCAACTATCTCCATCAATGGGTTGAGAAAAAGCAAAAATCACACCCTGGCAAACACATGGGTGAATATCTGATGACAGCAATCAATTCCAGAAGAGACAGTCTTATAATTAGGTTAGAAGGTTGTCAGTTCAAAATTGTGTTTAATGGACCTACATGTTTCTCAAGAGCTTCAACATATCTCTATGTCTGAATAATGACCATGCTGATCCGAGTATGAAAGATCTGAGATGGAGAGCATTAAAAGATCTTTTCTTAATATTCTTATACCTATTTATTATAACTGGTGTAATGCAGATGACATGTTTCACACATTTCCTATTAAATAGAATGATTCTTTTTAAGTGACAGTTAAAAACAACTCTTTTATTCATTTTTGGTGGAAATATATCAAAACAGTATTAAACATGTTACTCACTTTCTGTTTACACTTGATTTTTAAAAAAGATTTATTTCATTGTCTCTGACAGACAGAGATAGAGACAGAGAGAAGGGGGATGGCGCAGAACAGTCTCCACAGTTGTGCATCACCAGTCATCAGTTTTCAACATGTTTTCATTCCACACAGGTGGGCGGGGGCTGTGCAGGGCGGGAACTGGGCTGAGGGCCTCCTGCATGGGAGGCATGCCCCCTCGAGCTGGGAGCTTAACCAGGTGGGCGAGAGCAGAATGGGGGGGTGGGGGGGGCTCCCATATGGGAAGCGCACCGCAGTTCAGTATATAGGACTGCATGGGCCGGGGCGGGGATTCAATCATAGGTCCCCAGGGCTGCAAAGCAAGCGTTCAACCCCCTGAGCCATCCCAGCTTCCCTCTGAACTTGGTATTTTAAACCTCTTTGTTGAATGACTTGGGGGTTCTTATCAACTGTGTAAGACCTTATTGTTGTACATCATGTTCACTACATTCATGTCCCTGAAACATAGCTGGCAAGGGAGGTTTCTCACTGCAAATTTATCTTTTATTTATGGACAAAGCTTCTGCTGAGTGTCTGGCTTTATTCGCGCCCTAGTGGGCTAGAATAAACAACATGAAAGAAACCCAAATTTTTACTTTTCCTTCTCTTCGGAGGTTGAATCCTGAGGTCAGAAAAAGTGGCAACCCATTTTTGTTCGGAAGTCCAACATTGTTTAAACTTCCTCTTTTCTCAGGATGAGATTCCCTAGGGAAACTAACATTTCCCTCTTCTGAGATTTCCCCTCATGTAAACAACACTTTAGATGGATCTTTTTAGTTCTACAGCCAGGCAGAACCTTATCTAAATTCTAGTTTGAAATAATTAGTTTACACATGGAATTTTTTACTTAGAGGCATTCATAAATAAAGAGCCTCAAGAGACTATTTGTTTTCAAGTACATTCTTTTTCTTCTATAAATATATGTACTATGTATATGAGGAGTTTTCAAAATAGAGGCATAATCATTTCTCAGGCCCATGGGACAAGGTAGCTGGGAGGACTCAAAAATGGCAGCAGGAATAGCCATGTGAATTTTGAAAACACTGTAGAGTTATGGCTAACACACTCATATTTAGTGTTTCTCTCCCCCTAGTTAAGAATTACTCATGCCTAGGCATAGGAAGCATGCTTTACTGTAAATTCCTAGGTTGAAAATTATTTTACATTCGGAAAACCTGGGATATTGTCCAGGTTCTGTGGGTCAGTATTATGATGCATGTCAATTACTTCATATTTATCATCCTCAAGTCTCTTACTTGATAGTTTGAAATGTAAGAGCATACAGTGGAAGGTATGCATATGGGGGATGCATCTTGAAGGGTTGATACCACAATAGGGACTTGAATTTTATCCTGGAGTCTAAAGGAAACTATTGAAGGGTTTTGAATAGATACTATGGCAAAGTCATGTTTGCATTTTTGAAAACAAATTTTAGTGGCCATGTACTTGATAAATTTGAGGGAAATGTGACTGGAACCCTATTAGGAGTTTCTTCCAGTAATAATTTAGTTCAGTGATGGAATTTGAAAATTTAGCATTATATATATATATATATATATATATATATATGCAATATTAAATATGTAAATGTTATAATACACAATGTATATTACATATAATTTTTAAACAGACATGTCCTTTTTCCCATTTTACATATGTACTATGCATATCTGGTGTGTTTTCAAAATAGAGTATATCTGAGTTCCTTGGGAAGCTGGTTCAGGATATATGGATAGGCTGAAGAATGGTTGCAAAGGCAGCCATAACATTTTCGGGAACACAGCAGGAATATTTCTAATATATTTAGTCATTCTGTCACTCACCTGAAAATCACTCAGGCATGGGTGCTTGAACTATGTATATGCTTGGTTGCAAATTGCTAGGTTGAAAATATCATAGCATTTTATATCAAAATGCTCTTATTGACAGCTTGGAATATAATGAAGTATTTTTATTATGATAAATAACAGTTTGCTTTTTTATATTAGAGAAAAAATTGAAACCTTCAGGGCAATATTAGCCATGAGCTCTGTTTACAAGTTTCTCTAAAGTGAATTCTTCAATGAAATGATTAATAATTTCAATTGTTAGTCGTCCAAGAAACATCATGCTTGACTACACTTTTAGTATGATATAATCATTACTATGACTAGGGCTTTCTCCTTCACCAAATAAAACATATGGTTTTACTCAGGTGTACTCTGGCATGTAGGTAAAGTCACACAATAGTCCAAGTTAAGTGAGAAGGTCAAGTAGCTACTGTCTTCAAGTGGCTCCCAGGAAACCTGCTATTTCTTGAGGTGTAACATTTCATGCTTTACTTGTAAGTGATAACCTCAAGCTGCCTCAGTAATTTTCTATATGTGATAATATCATATTAACTAAAAAACATATTTGAATGTGATTGAAAACAACATTTTAGACTCAAACTTTTCATCCTATAGTTAGGCAGGAACTTGCTTGAATTCTAGATTGAAATAATAAGGCTACACATGGGATTCTTGATGTAAATGCATTGACAAAAACAGAGCCTCAAAAGACTGGGTTGGCACTCCCTGATTCAAGCTGATAAATGCTCTAATACATCCTTAAATTGTTTAATATGCTTTAGTTTATCTTAAACACAGGTTTATTTTTTTAACAAAACAAATTATTTTGAAAATCAATTGTTACCAAAATAGGCATGATCTCTGTCTATTAATGATTAATTAGAACAGTCAACCTCAGTCACAGGGATACAGGAGAAGTAGAGGGCCTGCACTTAGCACTTGTTCACTCATTTAATATTTATTAAGCACACTCTGAGTATCAGGAACTGTCTTAGGTAGGTGTGGAGCAACAATCAACAAAACAAACAGATTTCCTGCTTTTCCATGGAGCTTAATTGTGGGTGGCAGGAAAAGCAGAAAATAAACAAGGACAACATCAGATAGACCCAAGAAGCATGCAGTAAATGCAGAGAGTGAAGGGACATGAAATGATTATATTGTAAGGATTGAAAGCGAAACCTCACACTATGACTGGGCAAACAGGTTCCGAAAGAATGTATACAATAGATTGATAGATATAGATATTTAACATTTGAGAACTTCCTTGTGGCATAGAGTGAGACTTAATAACTTATATGTAAAAATATTACTAGGATCTTGGGCTCCATTTATTGAAATACTGATATTTTACATTTGGGGTGGGACCTCTGATTCTGAATTACCTAATAGAATCTCAAGTGGATTCTTTTGTGTATCAGAAGTGTGTAAGGTGCAATAAGCTGGTTCATATAAATATGCACATTTTAAGGTACTTTGAATTCTTGAGAGTCCTCAAGAATGTTTGAATGTGGTTCATAGGAACCAACTATTTACTATTATTAAACACTTTAGTGGATCTGATTTTTTAAAACAGTTTTGCTACTCTCAGCCAGCTAGCTGTTCCACCAGATAAACTACGAGGATTGCTAAAAGGCCTACAGGGTATTTCTGAAAGCACAGTTAACTTGAAGACATCTCTTTTATGAAGATACATTAAAACTTGTACCTAATGTATTAAGAATGCCAAGCTACTTAGGTGATAAAATAAAGTGTTCAAAAGAGATAATTTCAGTTTAATCATTTTTGAAATTTGATTTGGGAAGAGTAAAGGGGACCAGGTCCAATGTGGTGATTACGTCATAGAAAAATGAAGCATGACAGCATGTATTGATCATGAAAAACATTGCTGAACAGCTCCATTCTCTAGTTTTGATTTCCAGATAGTCTATTCACAATAATTTTTACTTTGTCTCCTAAAGCAGTTAGAGAAACCAGCAAGACAAAATATTCAACATTTATATGGAGAAAGTGAGAAAGAGGCTTGACTTTCAAAATTTTGTCTGAAATAAAATTTACCCAATCATCTATCAAAGGACACTTTGGTTGTTTCCATGATTTGGTTACTGTGAACCTTGCTGCAATGAACATTGGGGTACGTATATCTTTGCAGAGTAAGGTTTTCAAATTTTGTGGGTCGATACCTACAAGGAAGATTGCTGGGTCATAGGGTAACTCTGTTCTTAATTTTTTGAGGCAATATCATACTGTTTTCCATAGTGGCTGTACCAATTCCCATGCCCACCAGCAGGGTATGAGGGTCCATTTTTTTTTTTTTTTAACAGCCTCACCAACAGTTGTAATTCCTTGTCTTGTCGATAATACACATTCTAACAGGTGTGAAGTGCTATTTCATTGTGCTTTTGATTTGCACTTCCCTAATAGCTAGTGAAGCTGATCATAAACACATACTGCAATACATAGTAGACAACGTATTACAGAATTGTACACCTGAAACCTATGTAATTTTTACTAACCAAGGTCACCCCAATAAGTTTAGCAATTAAAAAAATTGACCTAACTGGTTACATTTGGCAAAATGATAAAATAATAGGACCCTAAAAAATTTAGAGAATTATAAATATCAAACACTGGCAGTGTTTAGATGTCATAAGATAGCAGTTGTTAAGATGTAGTTATTTATAATAGTTCTGGAGAGAGAACTAGCCATAGAACCAAAAAACCTGTGCTTAATTTTTCTCCCATATTTACTGACCCTATATCCTTGATAAGTTATTTTCTCTCTCACTTTTTTCTCTCTCCTTTCACTGTGTGAATATATACCTATAAAGCTAATGTATATTGAAATTTACTATGTGCCATTTTATTTCATCTGCATAGCAATAAGCCAATGATAAAGATAGTAGCAATATTCATATTTTGCAAACTAGGAAACTGATGACTATAGCTGTTATGAATCATCCCTTAGGTCATGAATTAATGAATAGAAGAGTCAATATTTGAAATTAGGTCTGTGTGAGACCAAAACCTGAGCCTCTAACCCCTACATACTACCGATGCAGAAGGTCATTACAATATTAAATAGGAATTATGTCAAGGACAATGACTAACATAATTTAAGCACTCAGTATAAATGTAGCAGTTATGAATCTCAGCACGAATCCACAATTGTCCTAGAAAAATATTTATTTCCTTTCAATCAATATAATTAGAATTTAAACACTTGTCTTGCCTTAACAGTCAAAAATGCAGTCTGGTTCATTATCTGGATTTAAACCTTCTGGTGTTACGCTAGGATCTCTGGGTCTTGTGCTGTGTGCTAAAGAACTGAAACTGGCTCCTCCTCATTTTTTTTTTTTTTTAATTTGGTTACTACTGAGAAGCCCCTCATTCCTCCCAACACTATTGCTTACAATCCAGTAGTTCTGATATATTAGAGGCATGAAAAATCTTTGTTGAGTCTGGGGAGAGGGTGGGGGATTCTATTGTAATGATGTACCGGTATTCATGTAATACTTATTAAGTATTCTTTACATAGCAAGCACCATCAAGCACAGCAACAAGGCAGATTATCTGGTCTGTGCTTAGAGCCCAGCCTTCTTGGCGTGTTTTGCAATCATACACCCTATGGGTTCTTGTCACCTTATAATGGGATGCTACACAGTGGCATGGAGGTTCCAGCTGGAGATGAATTTACCGTGAAGCTACAGAATCTTGGGTTTCAGGGACTCTCACTTTCATAGCCTCTTTCAATATTCTAAGTTGGGCCTTAAGGACGTGTATACAGTGTGTGTTTTTGTTTTCTTTAGTTTGTTTTGCACTTTCAAAGGTAAGGTATTTTAATTGCAGTCAGTTAGATGGTTGTCTAACCTCCCTGTATTTTTATGATTTGGCCAAAGGGGAATTAAGTTTACTATTAACATTGGTAGGTATGCTAATATTAAGTGCTTATAAAAAATATGTTCCTATGTATTCAAGTTGTATACTGAGTACTTATAGGCAAAAGGACACAGAGTACGGAATATTCCCAACAAAAAGGAAAAAGAGGGAATACAATGAAAGAAAAACTAAGATACTGTTTGTAATGGTTGGAGCTGGGTGATGGATACATGAAGGTTCATTACATTGTTCCCTTTATTGTAGTATATGTTTTTACATTTCCTAAAAAAACAGTTAAAAGTGTCAGAACTCAGGAGGAATCTGGGTGTGATTTTGGAGGGTTGTTTTTCACATAACTAGGTAAGTAATTTAATGTGTAGTTTCCAGTTTTTTAATATTTTTTTTCCCCAGAAGTATTAAAATTATACCTTGGTTTTGCTTTTGCTTTTGCTATTAATCTTAATTGCATCTTCAAAAGTAGCATATTTTTAAAGATTTATTTTTATTGTTTTTTTTTTTTGACAGAGAGAGAGAAGGGGGAGGGCCCAGAGCAGTCTCCATTGCTGCATGTCATTGGTTTTCTACATCGTTTCTTTCCACAGGTGGGTGAGAGGCTGCGCAGGGCAGGAGCTAGACAGGGGAACTCCCACATGGGTCCCAACAAAACCTGAACTAGGGCCACACCCCAGCTCAGCATATGGGTCTACATGGGCCACTGGGATTTGACCCTTGGACCCTGGGGCTGCAAAGGGAGTGCTCAACCCACTAAACCATCCTGGCATCCCTAAGAGTAGCACATTTAATACACAGGTTGGGCCAACCTATGATTCTGCTCAAAATGTTTATCATACTGTTTCATCATATTTATCTCTGTCTTTTTGCCTTATATTCTTAGAGATTCTGAATGTTTGCCATATTGCAGATCTTACTTCTTGCAAATGAGTTCTTTTACTTATTGTACCCCACTACAGATTGAAAACTTGTTCTTGAATTTGGAGTTCCTTGTATTATTAATTTTTATTAATTTAACGATTTCATTGAGCTTCTTAGCCTACATGTCTCTCTATTGACTCTCACCTTGTGTTATAGCTCTCTGTCCTTCTTTAATAAGGCAGTATCTGATGGCAACTTTTAAAATAAACTAAGCTAACAATTTAGCATCTTGTTATTGTAGAAGCTGAAAGAGGTTTGTTTACAAAGTAATCCTTTTCCTTATGCTGCAATATCTCTTCATACACTTGAAAGGTACATTGATGCTTTGCACATCTCCAGGATTAGGCAATGTTCCCCCATATCTTTAACTTTTTTGTTCCCTGAGTATGTGGAGACCTATAAAAATCTCCTGCAGCACTATTCCATTAAATCTCAATCTGGAAAACTTTTTGAAATTATTGCTTTCTACCCATAATCAGTAGGAAGAGGGTAAATTCATACCATGGATATCTTGTATATGTTTTTACCATTACTCAGTTTTGTAAAATATTATTTAGCGTCTATGAAGGACTGAGACCTGTGCTGGCTCTGGAAATACAAAGACTATGCTTTCCAGCCAGAGAAGACTCTTTAGGATAATAAACATATAAACACAGGTGTTCTGGCAACAGACAAAGAAGGCACATATAACTCTCATGAATAGCATTGAACTAAAGGCTTAAAAAACAATCGAGTAACAGAAAGAAGTCTTCCAGGAGTGGTAGCTCAATTACTAAGTGTTTTATTAAAAAATAAAATAAAATAAAGGCCAAGTGTTCCCTTGATAAGTTGAGATCATTTTTTGTGTATTTATTTATTTACTTATTTATTGTGTGTTTTGGTAACCCTAAGAAAAAAAAAAGTTATCTTATTTTGCCAAATGTATCAAAACCTTTTAATATGTGTTAAAATGAATGGCTGCCTAAATTGAGAAAGAAAAAAAAAAGGTTATTCTGGTTCAATACTAAACCTCTTTAAGATTTACTGAGAGGGTGTTTAATATTATAACAACTGTTTTGGTTCATTAAACTTTTTAAGAGGTTCTAAACTTTAATCAGTGAGAACTCACTGAAGCTTCTAACTGCAAAAGCTGGCTCTTTTTAAGAAATGTCACAACTTTAAAATTTTACAGTTCTTAAGCCCTTCTTCACACAGTTTTTCATTGGTGACGCAGAAATTTTATATTTTCCAAACAAGATGATGTTTATAAATAGAAGGCTAAATCTATCTAGGATATAAGGGCTAATAGAAATGAGTTTAATAAGTCTAAATTTGGTTTGTACTTAGGATATAGAGGTTATTTTAAATGTTACAGAAAGCTTATATTTGTTAAGAGCTTTATGAGTGTTCCATGTTTTATTTTGTAATCATGCTTATGTTAGTTTCAACAAAGAAATGATTAGAAAATCTAACACAATGTTAACATTCTTGATATATAATGAGATATTACACATTGACAAGGAAATGTTGAATGGTTCTATAAAAATCGACAGAGGAAATAAAAAGAAAGTGCACGAACAAGCACAAATTAGAAATTGTCAATACACATGTAAAAAACTAAAAAGCTAAACTGCAACAGTAACAACAAGAAAGCAACAATTAAAAACAGTAAGTACTGAAGAAAACATCAAATGGCAAATCATTTTGAAAGTGAAAGTCCTCTTTTTGATGAGAGTAAAACACAAATTCTGAGTTTGAAAATTGGCAGAGCCCTTCTGGAAAGGAGAGAAACAAAAGGCATCCAAAAAACTTCAAAAATATTCAGTCTCTGATTCATACTTCTGGGAATTCATCTTCAGAATAATCTGCTCACAGTGTTTGAGCATGATTACTTTGTTTGACCCTTATTATAGTTTGGCGATGTAAATGCTCATTATTCACATATTATTGATGAGAAAGCCAAGACCCAGAGAGATTGACTTGTACAAAATCCCACAACTAGTCAGTGGCTTACCTGGGTCTGATCTTTGAGACCCCCAACTTCATAACTATTGCTCATGCTAGAAAGTATTTGTTTCACTAGTTTTTTGGTGCCTTCCCCATATTACATTCAATGTTAGGTTCTGGGTCTACAATGTAACATTTACTAAGCATTTACTATGCACTAACTTCTTCATGCATGGAATTTATTCTTGGAATAAGCCTGGGTATCCTATTTTCTTCAGTGAGGAAGCTGAGTAACTCCCTAAATGTCAAATAGCAGAGTTAACCCACAAACCTGAGCCATCCTACTCCAGATTTCTCTCTCTTAACTATTACACTGAATTCTCTCCCCAAGACAGACCACCCATGGAATCCTGTCCACAAAGAGCTCACAGTATAGTTACAGGGAGGTAGGTTTCTTATGGTTCAGAACACATGACAAATATACTACGGGGACACAATGGAAGAGATTACTATAACTATGCTTTGGTCCTCAAGTGCTGATGGTGGGAGGAAGTAGAGTCTTCAATACTGTGAAACCTAAGAGACTCCATTTTGTAAATTGGGACTCCATTTTGTGAAATTGGCCATCATCTCGGGGAAGGTGAGGCTCAAAGGCCCCAGGAGAGAGAAACTCAAGCCTCTCCCCCCTTATCAGGGAGGAATGCAACTCCCCCACCCAACTTCTGCTCCTTGCTCCACTCCCTGA
>PVKE010049497.1:0-11248 GCA_004027555.1 Craseonycteris thonglongyai | reverse complement strand
GAAGCAGAGGTGGAAGTAAGAAAAAAAAACCTTATAGTTACTGAGTGCTGTCTATGGCTGAGTATTTATGTGCACTCCATCCTCACAAACACTCTACTAGGGTTTGTGCACTATCATTTTATTGAGGCTCTGGAGCTCTGCCTCAAATACCTCTACATTTGGTTTGACTCCTCCCTAACGAGTATCTAAGCTCTTATAAGATAGAATCAGCTAAATAGTAGGGGGAAGAAGAATGTTACTAATAATAATAGCATGATAATAGCAATGCAAGATGCAGCCCAACAATAATGAATGCAAAGAAATTACAAACAGTAGACAAAGAAACTCAAAACATACACATTTATCAAGGCAAACAGCCCTATACTCTTCAGTGGTTCCTGAGAGGATCACTGTATTATGAAAAAGTTTAACAATAATGTTAATAATGATTCTGTGTTACCGATAAGGATTAATATATATTTAGTTAAATGTACTCTATTTTAGAAAGCATCTACTATGTTTTGTAATTTATTATTGTTAATATTAAAACTTAAGACATGTATAAATAATCTAACCCTTAATAAACTGAAAATTCCAACACAATAAAACAATTCTCTCATTGGTAAAATTAAATAATTCAAAATTTTCCTGCATCAGGTGGTTGCTCAAATATGAGAAGCTGGCTTTTAGAAAAAAAATCATGAAAGCTAATGTTTATAATGTCTATTCCTTTCAAATTGTCTATGAAATTACTGTAAAATTTTATAAAATAACAGCTAAGTAAAATGCACTGTTAAATTATTTGCACAGGATGAACTGAACTTTGCATTTGTATTATCTACATAAAATTATGGAAATTATTAGTAAATCAAAATTTCCAGGGGAATTCTTAAGTAAATCAAGGAAAGGATTGATTGACATTTATTCCCTCTGGGTCTCACCTTTGGAGAACATAATGAGGTTTTCATATATAGAGAAGAGGTTACATGAAAAAATGGAGTGAAAGAATAAGATTTTAAATAAAGTATACAGGCTGAGTGGATTGTTCAATATGAAATGGCTCTTCAAGTTGCAAGACAAGACTGAAGACCTTGTCACTTTGTTCTAGATGACGTTTACTGATAGCTCAGCCAAGGATGAAGATTTTATATGCCTGTGATAAGAACATGAACAAATTTGACAGTAGACAGCAGCTTGTACAAGCTGCTGTGCTAATACCATTCTCTGTCCAAAGACAACAAGTAATGATAATGATGGAAATTATGCAATAAGGGTGAAATCAATCAGGTTAAAAAGAATACTGAAAATTAAACAGACAGGTGGTTCCTATGCATCTGAGATCTTTAGACTGGTTAATATTTCAGATGTTTGATTATTACCAGCCCAGTGCCTTGTCTTTATACCTCAGTCTCTATTCTCTTACCCAACCCCCAATGAATCTGAAAACCTTCAAGGCTATATTTGGTAAGCCTTATTTTTGGAAGACAGTAGAGAATGGTTCAGAAATACATCACTATTGATTATAAATTAAGTTGAGAAAATTATCTATGACTAAATATGAATATTATATATGTATATATTGTGTTTAATGTATGTCAGTAGCTTTGCTAAACCTATAATTAAATGAGATAAATCACTGTTATTCTAAAATTTATATTCAAGTGATAGAGAAAATTAGTCAAATAAATAAACTAATAAATATGTACATAAATTTTGTTAGGAAGAAAATAAAAAAGATTGTGTGCTAGAATAACTGAGGGAGATTCTGGTATTAACATATAGGTAATCAAAGAAGGCCTCTCAAAAAAGTTGACATTTGACCTGAGACCTAAAATACGAAAATGATGAAGAGAAGAAATGAGGATGCTGGAAGGAGGGAAGAGCACTTAGTGTTCTCAACAAAGGGAAGAGAAAATGCAAAGGCCAAGAGATGGGGAAGGATCAGAAGGACTGAAAAAAGGTCCATATGGTTAAAACAGAGTGACTAATAGGGATACAGAGCAGGATAAGAGGAGGTTGACAAGGAAGAGAAAAGCCAGTTTATGCCAAAATTTTTAAACTAAAATGTTATTGTAAGATTAGTTGGAAGGGATGATCATATTTATGTTGATGGCAGTTTGAATACACATGGAAAGAAGTAAATGAATGTTAGATCTAATTTCAAGGTACAAACAAAATAAAACAAAGTAGGACCTGTTTATGGATTGATATTGGGATGAGGCAAATGGAAGAATCAAATATGTCTCTTAAGTCTTTGGCCTGAGGTGTTGATATGAGAAATGAAGAGAAGAAAAACTAGGTATTATACAATCAGAAGTACCATAACTCGCATGCAGAAACTGGAAAAGGTGTTCTTTACCATAATCCTTGAACTACATGGTCAAGATAAGAGACAAGATGATGTAAGGAAAATGTTCTGCAATAGAAATTGGAAACTCTACATTTGAGTATTTATTTTACCACTTTCATTAGAATTACACAACGGATGTGATGGGTCATCTAGTCCTGCTTCCCACTGATCACAGCAATGCCTTCCAATATATCCAGTGGGTAGACATTCAAAAGACAATCACTTCATTTTTGGAAAACTCCAATTGTTAAAAAGTTCCTTTTTAAATATTTATTTCATTGTTTTTGACAGAGAAACAGAGACAGAGAGAGACAGAGAGAAGGGGGGGCAGAGCAGTCTCCATAGTTGTACTGCATCAGTTTTTGACATGATTTCATTCCACACAGGTGGGCAGAGGCTGTGCAGGTGTGTGTGTGGCGGGGGGTGGGGGTGAGGCACTTGGCTGAGGGCCTCCCACATGGGAGGCATGCCCCCTTAAGCCAGGGGATGAACTGGAGGGTGAGAACCAAACGGGGCCTCCTGCATGGGAAGCACACCCCAGTTCAGCATATGGGTCCACATGAGCCACGGCCAGGATTTGATCCTCAGTCCCTGGGGCCGTAAACAAGCACTTAACCCACTGAGCCATCCCTGCTTCCCCATTAAAAAGTTTTTAATATTGAATCAATATTCAATGTGCCTCAATTTTCCCACTTAGAGTATAAATAATATTGCAAAGAGTTTGAGATTTCTAAGACAAAAATAATTTTAATTATTTTCTAGACTGTTTACAGTTAGTAAAACTAAAATATATACCAGTGAACAAAATAATTTTGTTTCCATTTGCCCATTGATTTTTCATCTCTTGAAATTTCATTTTCAGATATCATATTGTCTCTCAATTAATTTTTTACTATCTATCATTTATTTGAAGTTTGGGAGGAATTAGAGTAATCCGTGTTGTTAAATGTCAGGACAAACCAGAAATCTAACAATGAACATTAGAATTCTTTTTTCTCCACCAAAATTATTCAGCCAAAAGTTTGGTTATACTTAATTGTTCAAAGACTTTTAAAGGTAAAATCTACTAGAATTATATTTTTAAAGAAGTTGAGAAGCAGAAAAGGCTAAGGAAAAAATATAGAAGAATTAGAGGGTCCCTGGGATGATCCTGGTACAGCTTATTTATGATCACCCAATTTTTAAAATAATCATGAAATGATTCAAAGTGGCTGCTAATAAAAAAGAAAGATTGCTCATTTATGAGTTATTATTGAAATCTATTTAGCAGCTCTTAGACACTAAAGTGGTTGTACAATAATCCTACAAAGAAAACTGGAGTTTTATGTCTCTTCCAATGAAAGCTCTAATGTTTTGGCAGTTAAGAGTTTCTGATGGTTCATGATTCATGTATTCAGAACTGTGAGCTTCAGTATATTTTTCATGTCAACCTCAAAACACCACTGGTAAATCTACTACAGTATACAACTTGTTTTCCATAAGAACACTATACTAGAAATAATTACCTATAATACATTCACTATCTTAGGAGTAATCACATAATAATAGATTTAATGACATCTCAAGGACAAATTCTCCTTGAAATACAGTTTCTTTAGGAAACTAGAATAAGAAAGATAAGGAAGTATAATAAAAATTTGGGGGTCCCAGGCCATTGGTTTAGAAGCAAATCTGGTATGCATTAAGCAAGTATTATATGTATACTCTGAATATTAAATGATAATTCATGTCAAGGTAGGGAAACTGCAGATGGCCAGTCTTCTTACATTTCAGACTGCTTTCTTAGTGACATAAATATCACCAAGTGGATTATGAACAAGCTTAAAAATATTCAAAGTGAAATAAAAGAAAAGGGTGTGGAAATGGGATGATTATCAATGACCACAGATAATTCTTCAAGTAATTCTGCAAAAGGTAAGTCTTTGTAAAGATTTCAAGTTGTTTTGAATTAGTGAGGTCCATCATATTCTTTCTCCTGTCTTTCTTCACCTTTGCTAATTTCAATTATGGCTATGCTTTGCATAGAACTATGGCTGTATATTGTCCTTTTTAGGATCTAAAGTTCTTAAAGAGTGTGGTCCCATCTGCTATCCTTGCTTCTCTTTCTTTCATCTATCAATTTACATTTCTAGCCCAAACTAAGTTGGGAAACTTAACAAGAATCCAACCTCATTTTTGTTCTTATTAAGAGTACAGTACTCCTCTCTCAGTGCTACATGTCCTGCCTTATTTCTCGAGGCTTATTCCCATTCTGATTGTGTTTCTATCTTTGCTTCCAAGACTAGCTGTTCCAATGTTTTTTATTTACATATAACCTATGAGTGGAAGCATGTAAAGAGAGCCATGATAGTTTGCAGATGCTCCTATCAAGAGATGGAGTCTAGTTCTCTACTCCTTGAATCTGGTCTGTACTTATGACTTATGCTGGCCACGGAATGTAGCAGAATCATTGTTGGGTGAGGTTCCACTCTAGAACTCAATTTGTTCTGGCTGCTATTAATCGCATGAACAAGTACGCTAATGCAGAAAGAAAGTCTTATAGAAAGAGGTCACATTTCTTTCAGCTGTTCCAACAAGACTGTCATAAAGACTTCTGACAACCTAGCAGATGATCATAGATATATGAGCAAGTCCAGATAACATCAGATAACTTTAGTCCAGCTTAAGTCAGCCCATGTTTGGTGTGTAGAATTATGATCTAGATAAATGCTATTGATGGCCTAGGAGCAATGACCCAGCCATAGCAATAAGTACTCCCTGAATCCAGGTGTTGATTTCTAATATAAAATATTTTATTCTTCAATTAAAGAAAATAGGACTCCTTGGAGAAATGGCTGATTCTAGGACTTGGTAATGAAATATTTAAGATGAGCCTGAAGTAGAAATTTAGAAAGTATTCTAAAACACCCACAATGAAGGAGGTATATTGAATGGACATAAGAGCCAAATGAGTCAGCCTTTGAGGGCTAAAGCTGGAATAATGTAGTATCAGATTGTAATCCATATAGAAAATATATATTCATGACTGTGTATTATATAAATGACTAAATGAATGAAGAAATATATGGGCTGGAATAGATCAATCTTTCATGCAATAGAATTTCAATTAGATTATGTAGCTACCTCACTCTGTGTGACCCTGTTGGCCACTACAATGAACACATCCATATCAGGTTTTTCTCCTGGAGCTGCCTAAGCCACAAGTCCTGGTGACATCTCCTCCAAATCAAGTCATAAATTTGTTGACATCTCTCCATCACAATAATTACTAGTTAATTGAAGCCATTCTCAAGTCACCTGTACAACTGCATAACCTCCTGAAAAGCCCACTGGCTTTCAGTCTTACACCACCACAATCCACTGCCTCCAGTAGTAGCCAGAGAGCTTTTCCACACTGTGTCAACTAAACGAAGTAGACAACAAAACTCTGCTTTCACACATAGCACAAAGCCCAAACTTTATGATTTGTACCCTGCGTGTCAATTTTGTCACATCCTATTATTTCATTCTCATCTTCTGTCATCTTCATTCCAGCCTTCTGTTATCTTTGACACAACAAACCCTTTCCACACCTGAGAACTTGAGCACCGACCCTTTTTCTGACTGGAATGTGTTCTTGTCTATCGCTTTGCATGGTTGTCTTCTTTCCATTGTTCACCTTAAAGGCCCATTTGTGAGCACCTAGTTTAATGAACAGCCCTGTCACTGTCTATCATGGAACATTATTTTACTTTCTTGTTCCTGTGACTGTCCTAGGTTGCTGATGTCTTCAGCAGAGTAGCTGTCCCTCTATGAGGTCATTCTGAAACCCAGGCTGAGGACTACTGTGCCATCTTCAATATGTGACTTCTAAAGTCACCCTGGGAGGCCACACACATTCTAATCACTCCAAAAATGGAAAGGGCATGGAGGAGCTCATAGGAGAAGTTTTCATGGCCCTGGAAGTAGCACACGTTGCTTATACTTACCTTCTATCGCAAAAAGAACGAGCAAGAGAAGAAAAGAAAACTGACTCACATGTAACTGCAAAGGAAATTGGGAAATAAAATCTCTGTGCTCAAATAGAAGAGTCTGATTTTTTTTATAGACAGTTAGTAGTCTCTGCCTAGTGAAAGCAGCTCTAGGTACTTGATTCATACTTTGAGTAACTTTAGAAGAGAAATGAGAAATTTGAATAGGATCTCAGTTAGGGAAATGCTACCATCTAAAACCCCAAATCCCCTACATTTCTTATCCCATTAAAAATATTTCATTACTCTAAGTTAGAAGGCAGCTTTCTCCTACTTTGAGATCCACCATTTCCTAGGGCTCCAGGGTCCTCTGCATCTACCCATAGATAGGAGAAAGCACAAAGAAGCACCACCCACCTCTTAAAAGTTCCAACCCAGAGATCATAAATCACTTCTACTTACATTCTATTAGTGAAAAACTAGTCACATGGCTACACATAGATACAAAGGAAGCTGAAAATTTAGTATCTGCCTGGGCAGCGGCCTTCCACTGGCAGCTCTGCGCCTGAGAAAGGAAATGTGAATTTTGTTGGGCCATTAGCCTTCTCTACCATATTTAGTCTTGCCGAAACAAGGCCCGCCTATTTCCAACTTGGAACACATTATTGAAATTGTCACAAAATAAATTATTTTTAACACAATATCATCCTTTTTATATTTGTATAGCATCAAATTTTGCTGCAAGACACAGAATATACATGCAAATCTATTGCTTGTTCAAATTTCTTTAATGAATTCCATTGCTCTTAGAATAAAGTGCAAACTCTTTACCATGACCTACAATGTCCTCTGGGTTCTACCTTCTTCTGACCTCTCCAACCTCATCTCCTATCATCCTCCCCTTTGCAATTTCTGCTCTGAGCACACTGAGCCCTTTTAAATTCCGTCAGTGCTCTCTTCCCACCACCAAAACTTTTCACATGTTATTCTAGAATGCTTTCTCCCCAACTTTCCTCACAGTTGATTTATTCTTTCCCTTTAAGCTTAAGCTCACTAGTCACCTCTTCAGAAGGGTCTTCCCTGCCAGCTCTCAAATGGAACCTCTCACAGCTTTTTTCTATTCCAGCCCTCTTGTTATTTTGTCACAGTAGCTGTATCAGTCTATAATAATGCTGCATAATGGCTTTTGCTTGTTTACTGTCTCCCCACTTAACTATAGGTGCCATGAAGGCAGGAAGCACATCAGTCTTATTCATCACTCTATCCCTATCGCTTTATACGGTGCTAATTACATAGTTTGCAATTAATAAATATTTGAGGAATGAATAAGTGGACCCAGTCAAATCCAAGCACACACTCTGAGTTGGTTAATTCATCATTACTGCTGAAAAAAATTTGAGAACCTGACACTCTGGAAGGAGCTCAGTAGTGCCATCTCTATCAAGAAAGAGAAAATAGAAGCTAAGCCACCGCACACTGACACTTCCCTGGCCCTGGATTACAGACAACTAAACAGAATGCACTGACCAACTGTGACTTTCACAAACCAATTGCCATTGTGTCAGCCACAGTGTACAGGCTACCCAGGAAATTTGTCAGGGATAGGAGAAGTAGTGATGAGGTGGGGGATGGAGGAATCAGAGAGTTCATATATCACAGCAGTTTGAAATCAATGAGTTTGTCTGCCAACTGGATTCAATCTTCAGACAGATTTGAATTAACCTACTCTGTGAAAAAAAAATCATAAGTATGTTATTTCTGGGGTTGGAAGGATGTAAGTCTGAAGTTGGGGGAGAGGGAGGAAAGGAGGCTATTAAACAGGGACAAAAATAAAAAAATGTTGGTGCCAAAAAAGGTACTGTATATTAGCTACCATGATCTAAAATGGCCCAGTGGAGATCCACGTAACATCTGCCTTGCTCATTTCTTGCATGTCTACATATTCATGCCCTGCTTTCGGAATTCTCTAGAGGCACTTGAGTATATAGGAAGATGAGTTCCAATGAGCTGTAGCCTCCTGCTTTGTTGAAGGGTTACAAAAAGAAATCTTGCCTCCCTGAGTCAATTTCAGCCTCAAGCATTTTTGAGCCTTTGCTTGTCAATTCCGATTTTAGGTACACATGGAAGAAGAAATAAAAGATAAATCAAATACTCACATAAGTTGGATGAATGTACACAAACTATATTAAGGCCACATGTTAGAGTAAACAACAAAGGCCTTCGATTCAGAAAATTTTGGGTTTTAAATCCTGGCTACACCTCTTATTAGCTATGTAGGCAGGTCACTTACCCACATTGAACCTCAGTGTCTTCATGTATAACATAAACAGGTATGGGGGATGCCAGAATATCTCAGAAATTGAGCACTTGCCTCTCAATTGTGAAGTCTAAGGTTCAGTTCTTGGCTCCAGCCCATGCAACCTCATATGCTGAACTGCAGCGCAACTGGTAATTGCTGGCATTGTTCAGCAGCAAAGGTTCCTGCCTCCCCTGCGGGGAGCCTCCAGTTCAGTTCCTGTCCTGCAGGGCCCCACACCCACCTGTGTGGAAATAAACACTGTCACAACTAATGATGTCACAACTAAGACTGCACTGTGCCCTCCCCTCTTCTCTCTCACCTCTCAAACAAATAATATAAATAGATAAATAATAAGCAATAAACAGGCAAGTAGGTATGTGGTACTGTAAGGATCAACTATACCTAGGAAATGTCAAACATGCAATAAATACTCAATGAATGATATTGTGTTTATTATTTAGAGCAATACAAGCATCTCATCAAGCTTTCTCATAGCAAGTTGTTTGGGGATTTGTGTGAATTAGCTGATGAACTATTAACTATCAGCACTAAAACCCTGGCCTTAATCAACAAGCCATAGGCTCTTGAAACTGAACAGCACACTAAGTCCAATAACCTACCTCTACATCTTCGAGCTTCTATTTATACTATTCTTTCTGTCTCATTTATCCTCTAACTCATCCTGCCTTTCAAAAGCCAATGTTTCAGTCAAGCTTTACTGGATACTCCCAGTCAGATTTGATATTTTTTCCCTCCATACCCATTTCTCATTTCTTCATGCATTGTATAAACAATTATTGAGAATCGGCTAGATGCCATGGAATTTTATAGATGCCTGGAAAACAAAGATAAGTATGACACAGTCACCATTGTCACAGTCTAGTGAGGGAGATGGAGAATTGGACAGATGATTGCATTTGAGTGGGATACATGCAATAAAGATGTGCACATGACACTTGGAATCCCAAGGGAGAGGCTTCTCCAACAACAGCTCCTTATAGCTCTGTGTTCTGAATGTATTATTAATATGTGGATGAGCTGAAGTGATCAGCAATGAGCACTTAAAAATGTCTTGGTCTGTCTTGAAAGATTCATATTCTATGAAAGGTAGTATATATAGCACATAAGAAGTAGGATATTAAAGCCAGACAGCCAGAGTTGAAATGCCCATGACAGTCTTTAATAACAGTTTATATTAGTTATTAGCACTTCATCAGGCTGTGTCTCAATTTCTTTGTTTATTAAATGGAAGTGATAATAATAGAATCTACCACATTGAATTACTATAAGGATTAAATAAATTAATCTACTCTTTAAAAGTCCTTAGAAAGTACCTTAATGATAGCTTCTAATACACATTAGCTATTACCTCCTCTTCCTAAACAGACTTAAAGACCTTTATTCCTGTAGAACATGAACTACTGCAGACAGATCAAAAATTCAAATACCATAGATAAAACAACTTTTGACAGTTTTGATCGTTCATACTTCTTGCCGAATCCAGCTGCAATGCCAGTCTATTAAAAGTTCAGAAACTGCTGACTGAAAACTTTTACAAGTCATACCTTTGTCATTTCTGACCATAGTAAATTTAGAAATCATAATGCCATCTTGTAAAAGTCCATTTTGAAATTCTCACCTCTATTCATTGACTGATATCAATGTAAAAAGCCTCAATAAAAAAATTGCCCCCTCCCAAAAAAATTGCCATTTACTGTATATCTATTATATGCCATGTACTTTATATTTATCACTATCTATCCTTAGCACAATATGCAAGGAACACAATGTTATGTCCATGTCATAGATGATAAAATTGAGGCTCGGGGAGATCAAGTTCTTCACCTAGAGGTCCCACTATTTCAAGTAGTTTGATGCAGCCTTGTGCTCTCTCAGCTCAGTTCTTTCTCACTTTGCATTATGCCTCTAACTAGTTTCCGTTTGTACTTGGTTTAATTATGCTCCTCCTACTTATTCAGTACTACTGAAAAAGATGAAAGTTCTAGACAGAAGTAGAAATAGTGAAATTTAAATTTAACCACTGAAAATAATTTGCCTTATAATTTCAAGAATTCAGTGGAATTCAAGATGGAGACAAGGTTCCACGTCTCCCAGCCCACTCCTATCTTCCAGATAGTTCTATAGCAAGTTCGAGTCACAAGGCTGCTGATCTGATCTTCTGACATTGGTAGGCATAGTCCATGGTCTCTGCCAATTTCAATAGTTAATAGCCATTAAACTTTTTTCATACATTCTACTTCTCTTTGCATGTTAAACTCAGCTTTTATTCTGTCCACTACAGATTTAGAGAACAGCTGGTCATTGCCAGCTTTATAATTATTCTTCATATGGTCTAAGGCTGCACTGTCCAAAAGAAATAGAATGTAAACCACATACATAATTTTTAAATTAACAATATAAAACTGAAAGTAACAAAGACACAGAGACCTATGGACACACTCAATAGCTGGGTGATTGCCTGAAGGAAGGAAGGGGAGGAGGGGAGAGGGAGAGTGGGGAGGGGAGGTGGGAGTGGGCACCAGCATTATGGACACACTCAATAGTTTGGTGGTTACCTGGGGAGGGGGAAGGGAGAGTTGGGGGGGGGGAGTGGACACCGGATATATGGTGATAGAGGGGGAGCTGATTCTGGGTGGTGAGCACATAATG
>PVKE010049496.1:0-11248 GCA_004027555.1 Craseonycteris thonglongyai | reverse complement strand
TCAGTTCTTTCTCTGTCACCATATATTTGATGTCCCCTCCCTAATCCCCCTTCTCCCCCATCTCCCTCCCCCCACCCCACCCATACTCTTAGGTAACCACTAAACTATTGGCTGTGTCCATGAGTCTTTGCTTCTTTGTTACTTTCAGTTTTATATTCCACCTATAAGTGAGGTCATATGCTTCCTGATTCTTTCAGTCTGACTTATTTTGCTTAATAAGATGGTTTGAAGGTCCATCCGTGTTGTCACAAATGGCTCTATTTTATCTGCTCTTATCATTGAGTAGTATTCCATTGTATAAATGTACCACAACTTCTTTATCCAGTCATCTATCAGAGGACAATATACATTCTTCCTGTTTCCCTTCTTGGTTGTACTTGGATGGAGAAATGCAATGAGATGAACAGAAACAAACATATGAAAAAAATTCTCTAAGTCGTCCTTTCATGTAGGTTGGGCAATGAGAAGACGTTGAATTTTTTTAAATGGAATGTTCTCATTTGGGAATGGTGCCCTCAGTGCCTCCTGAAACTTGTGCCTCATAAGTCTTCCAGGAAAGATATTGTGCCCTTGAGTTGGAATGCTGTTAATCGGAGAGGCAGAAGGACTTGAAGCCCTTCCAGTGTTAACAGAACCACATGCCAGCAGCCTGCACTGGCTACCTCTGTAACCCTTTTACAAGAGATGATGAACTAATTTACTTAAGGAATGGAAGGCTTTACCAATTTGCCACTTTATTACTTGTTGAAGGCAACTCCCAGGTTATAAACTTGTCTTTGTGTATCTGAGATTCTGTTTCTTTTCATTACCTTCTCCCATTTTTCAGTATTCAAACCATCTCACACTAACATCAATAAAATTAAATACTGTGTTTCAGTTCTATTCAGATTTGCACATTTTTCTTAGCATACAATTTATGTAAATGGATTGGAGAATGTAAATTGTTTACCCAATGAATTCAACAACACTAGTTAATGGATGATTTTAGTAATACAGTTTTAGGAACATACAGATGCTTCACACATACTTGTGGGCTTAATATAGCATTCAAAAAGTCCATGTAGTTAGAATTCATATATAAACACCTAAGTTAGAGTTGTTTTTTATGAAGAAAAGTGTGGTAGACAAATTTAGATATATAGGGGAAACAATAATGATCAACCACTGACAAGGGTTCTGCTTCCTGAAGTGCACAGTGTTTCAGTTGTGCTTTATCCACAGCTCTTCAAAAGATTTTTGATCCTTAGGTAAAGAATCTGTTAATACTTTAAAGTTTTAAACGTAAGATCTATAAAGATTTTTTCTATTTCTGAGTCTGAAGTATGATAGTTCTACTTAAGCAAGAAAATTCCTACACTATCAAGACCAATAACTCACCCCAGGCATTTTTGGAATATTACCTTTAAAGTAAAAAAATAAATGTTCAAAAAACCTAGGGGAAGCTGGGATGGCTCAGTGGGTTAAGCGCTCGCTCTGAAGCCCCGGAGACCAAGGATTGAATCCCATCCCCAGCTCATGTGGACCCATATGCTGAACTTGGGTGTGCCCCCAGTTCAATTCTTGCCAGGGCTTCTCCCGGCCCAGTTCCTGCCCTGTGCAGCCCCGTGCCCACCTGTGGAGTGAAACTATATGGAAAACTAATGTTGTCAACTATGGAGATTGCTCTGGGCCTTCCCCCTTCTTTCTGTCTCTGTCTCTCTCTGTCTGTCAAAAAAAAAAAATCTAGTTAAGGATATAATATAATGAAAGAAAAGCAATGACCTGAAGATTGGTCATTATTTTATAAATTCACAGTGAGGGAGATTTAATTCTTTTCCTGTCTTAAAATTTGTTACTGCCTTCTCACTGTCTTGTCTAACCTAAGGTGTAAATTTAGTATTGTGTTCATCACGCAAGAGGTTCTTAAACATAATTAATTCTTTGTCTTATTGAACATTGGTTTTGGCTTTTTATGGAATCTATATCATTTTAAATGACATCATTGTCATCTGTGGTTTTTTTGTTTTCTTCCCTAATGTGTTTTAAGTTTTTATAACCCTTTTATGCTTTATTTTTCCTTGTAATCTCTACCATACATGCTATTATAGCTACTCCATTTATAGGTCTAAGCACATCCATGAATGACTCTAAGAAAACCCACACTATAACTGCAGCGAGGTAGTAAAGTACCACGACAGCATATAGGACTATGAGTGGTCAAGTTTAGGTATTCAAGTGCTCTGATAGCTCAGATGTTTTCTTAAGCCATGGAATAGTGGCATCTAAATTCCCTAAGGGACAGTAGTGATAGATAATCATTCTTTTTTGTCTGATCAGTTTTCCTTAGTCTTGTGAAGATATTTCTTTAAAATGTATATTCCAGGGACTACCAATTGCCCAATTCTGATTCAATTATTAGGGAAAAACCCCTGGAATCTGATTTTCAAAAGTGATTTAGGCAGTGTTGATAGAGGTGGCTTAAACACTTTCTTTTGAGAAAGTGTTATAATTATTTACAACCCTTATGGTTGGTTGTTAGCTTTTGAACATTTCCAAAAATAACTTTACATTGCTTGAAGAAAAAAGAAAAAAAAGATAAAGACAGGATGTATCCAATTATAATGGTAGTGGAATTACTAGAAATGAATTCCACTTGTGAGCGAGGTAGCAAGCATGCCCTATACTAACGTGTTCATAATCCACAATTTTTTTAATGAGGAAATCATTATAGACTTAATTCTGAAACAATAATGACCAACTGCTGGCATTCATATGATTTTAACTCAAAATGTCCAATATTAGCATAATTCAAGATTAGCATAATTTTCTTTACTAAAAATAAAATTTTTATTTTCTTTTTAAAATATCTGAATCCTATATACAAAGCTGGTTCATTTTTAAAAAAGAATTGATTTAGCTTTGAGGTAAAAGCATATTTATTTTAAAACTACATCTGTCCAAGTTGTACTGCTCTAATTCTTTTGTTAGTTTATTGTTATTCTTCATCAAAGTACTGTCTATGCTGAAGGGCAATTATAACTTTGTCAATATCAAAAAGTTCTCTAAGAAAATTTTTCCCTGCTATTACAAGCAAAGTATATGATATTGTGGATTATAAGAAAAATCTTTTGCATAGTGTTTCATATTAGAAAAAGAATGCATAGATTCATTATTATTGATTTATTATATCTGGTTTCAATTTCTACAGTGTCTCTTATATTACGCAGCTCAGCCTGTCTGGCTAGACCACAATAAGCTTCCCTTCTCATTGGTGCTTTATATTTTATATGCATAGATACAGTAGTGAGAAAACGTGCATCACCGTCATTTTTTTTGTCTTTACTGAATAATAGGCAAGCATTTGTTTTGTTTCATGAAACACCTTGAATTTGAATTAACAGCATACTATATCTTTAGGACTCTTCACAGTTCAGCCAATGAACACTGACAATAGACATAACATCAGTAAATACATTGTCTAGTATTTCTTTCAATGATTCTAAACACTGTAGATTTTTCATAGCACTTGCATGTGTACACTGAAAAATTTTAACAACTGTATCCATCACAGCTTTTATACTTTTTCAGAAAACTGAGCACATTTGTTCAATATGTATCATACAATGCAATAAAACAAGGTAAACATTAGTCTCTTCTTTTAAAATTCCAATAAATATGAAACACAATCTTTAAACTAGCAGTTCTTTTTCAACAGATATAATGGTAAATTTGAAAAAATACATACCCCAAATAATTATTAATTGGTCAATTGCTCTCATATTGCACATTTCATCTATACCTAAAATATGAAAATTTTTTAATTTAGAATCAATTGATGTTATTAAAAAGATTTTGTATCATGTGAGCATTTGTTTGGTGACTTAATTGAACATTTTCACTTTTTTGTAAAATACACATTTTTCTTCACTCATAATTTTTAACAGAAATTTCCTTAACTGAAATAATTTATTTTTGTCATTTCTACATATAATCATAATACCTTATCATTTTGAATTAATTAAGAATTAAATAACGGAGTCTGCACATTGTAAAGTTGTTGCTGTAGATATCTGACATATAGTTACAAAGAGGTCTTATTCCAGTAGATTGTCAGTTAACCGGCATCCGTGGGGATTGTAGATACCAGATAAATGTAAACAGTATCTCTGTTAACAGGATCTCAAGCAAACAGCAATCTCAAGTAACCGGCTGGCTGATTGCTTGATTTTGTGCCTAATGTTTGAGTTCTGTTTAACAGACTGTCTACTTCATCTTTATTATTTATCTTAGCCTTTGATTTATCTTATTTAATAATTATTTAGCCCATAGTCTGCCCTTCAGTTTAGGAAACTCAATAACCATGGTCTGTCTGAAACAGATTCATATTAAGTGTCCATAAGAGATTGATGTAATAAACCAGAAATTTTATGCATGTATGTTTAGTTTTAAATGGATTTGCCACATGAGTGAAAATACTAATTGCATTCAGTGTGGAAACCTAACTCATAAGCAGAAGATTTTTTGAGAGGGTATTATCAGAACAAGGTAAATTAAACACAAAGAACCTTATGAATGATTTCACTTTGGATTGGTCTAATGTATGAAATCAGAAATACTCAAAATGCCCACATCTCTATATGTGTCTCCAGGACACACAGAGCAATATACCATTAGCATTGAAGCCTCTGTCTTTGTCCTCTTCATTAGCATTAACTGTCTTTCCCATCAGGACTTCTTGAAAGCTTTTGACTTTTAATTAATTTACATTCCTTCTTCTATGGGTCCCAGGTTGATCAACTACCTGCAACCTTTCTGTCTACTCACTATATTTTCTTCAGTTATGTAAATTAAACAGGAATAGCCAATTCTCATAAACCTGGGAATCAGTGTCCTTGGGATGACTTGGTTTGGGTATTAATGTACTTTTTCTACAGTTCAATTTTTAGAGCACGTTCTCATATTCACACTTCCAATTTTTGAGAGAAGCTTCTGTCATTCTCCACGTACTGACAAAAGACCTACAGAAGAGAATGTGCTCAGGAAATTTAATATTTCTCTGCAAGTGCTGGGTCCACAGAATAAATGTACAATCTTTGGGAAATGTTTAAAGGTCTCAGTTCACTCAACCCACTGTCTTTACTTTCACCTCTAACTCCTTTAGTTATGAAATATTTTCAGGCTGAGAGACATTTTGAATAGTCGTTCCCAAGATTTTGGTTTCAGATTCATGCATGTGGACAAATGGCCCAAAATTATCTCTAAGGGTTTCCATAAAGACAATATAAAACCAAACAGAATTTGTTCTAAAATGTTTGGGCTTTCTCTTTTGTTTCTTGTTTTGAGTAATATTTACGATAGAAGCATAAGTCTGATGAAAATTAAGACTTCTGGAAGAATTCAAGCATGCTCGATTTTTAAACATTGAACTTATAACAACCTTAAAACAAGCTGGGGTTGCTCTTATGCTATTTTTCTGTTTCATTATACCTACACATTTAATATGTGATTATTATACTTGCCAAGTAGTATCATTTTTTTTAAATCAAAGAAATATATATTGTGATATATATTTTTTTAATATTTATTTATTTATTTTTGACACAGAGAGAGAGAAAAATACAGAGACAGAGATAGAGAGAGAACTGAACTGGGGGAACTCCCCAGTTCAGCACATGGGTCCGCACGGGCCGGGGCCGGGATTCAATCCCTGGTCCCCGGTGCTGCAAAGTGAGCGCTTAACCCACTGAGCCATCCCGGCTTCTCCAAACATTGTGATATTTTATTAAAAACTATTGGATTGATTATCTATTGGGCTATGAAGAAATATTAACAACAATTTTCATATTATTTTATTTTTTTAGGAAACAAGGTTATGCTAGCCAAGATTAACACCTTGGCATCTTGGCCTCTCCATTTTGAGATTGCTTCCTGTAACGTCAGTGTTCTGTTTCCAAGTGATTTTACTGCAGCAGGCAGGACATCTAACTGAATACATTGCTTCACGGAAACAGCCTGGACTTTAATTCTGTATCAGTCCTGTTACATTACCATCTTTCCAGAGACCTGTCACTAAGCCATGGCAGTAGGAAAGAGAAGCAGGAGAGGAACATTGATGAAGGCAGTTGCATTCTAGTGATTTCCCAAGAGAAGACAAACACCAATCTAGTGAAGGACTTTGGCTGCCAGCAGGTAAAATCAGGACACTGCCTTTATTTCCAGCATATTAGGAGCATTTCAATTCTGCCTCCCTCAGCTGGATGGAGAACACGCTGACAGACCCTGACCTTTCATCACCGGAACCAGGGAATCTGAAGGTTATTTTAGGACTACCTTGCAACACACCCATATGCCTACAATTTCTGAGAACTAAGTCTGTGGCCTCCTCACGTAGGAAATGTGGTAACCTCTTTGTTTCTGCTTAAGTTCAGGACACAAATAATAGGTCATAATATTTGTTAATTGGGGTTTTTCATTTTCTCTTTGTTAAGGGGAGATGATTATTCTTCCTTCAGAAGAAATATTTTCCTACCTTTCTCATGTCCATTGGCCCATTTCTTATACGAGGTAAGAAATGTATAAAAATCATCTATAACCTCAAGATGTGAACTGGTGCTGTCTGATAAGTGCATAGTCGCACCTGAGTCTCATCCCTCTTCAGCCAATTTCTTGTCCTACAGCTCACCTTACGAGTGCTGCTCCCTCCATTCACGTTGAAGTTGCTCCCTGTACTCACCCAGGGCTTTGCACACCTTCATGATTTCACCCATGCCGGGAACATCCTCAACTGTCTTTGCCCAATAAGCTCGACCACACATCGGTTTCCCCAGTCATCATTCTTTAAATGCTATTCTCTGAACAGGTTAGAATCCCTCCTTTGCCCTCATATTGGGTCCTTTTAGCACCCTTTTACTTTAGGTCGGAGACTAATTGTTTATTCCACATGAAGTTCAAATTACTTTTTTTTTTTTTGTCTTCGATGCATAGCACACCTGCTGAGATGCAATAAGTTTTTATTAATTATTTGAATCAATGCATTAATGGTGGTTTGCTATTTAAAGTTTCTTAAAGAAGAAAATAATTTTTATAACTTTCCCCATTAATATAAAGTGGACTCATTTCACAATTTTAATGGTGATATTTTTTCTACACAAATATTTCAAGAAAAGTCCTACATATTTTTTATGTCCACATAAACAATATGCCCTTAAGTTTTAGAGGGAATTATGTCTACCACTATTTAAATCTTCAATTACATAAAAATATTTAAACACACATAAAGTTGTATACTATTTATTTATTCATGCATTCCACCACTTTTTCAATTGTTTCTCACTGCCCTAATGTCAACTGTTACGTCTTTACCAGTACAGGTCCTGAAATCCCTTGTATCTTTTATCCAATTATCTCCATTGGCAAAAGCCCAACGTTTGTTAAATCCAACATCCATAATCACATCCAATTATCCTGCCAAAAGAGCCATCGCTGACCTATAATTTTACATTATCTCTATCTCTATTATCCCTATCCCTTCCCTATCCCTATTTCTATCAGACGGGGATCTGTATCCCTATCCCAATCTCTATCTCCCCATCTCCATCTCAGTCTTTATCTCTACCTTCTGGTGTCTTTATTCCTCTTCTCTCATCCCTCTCTGTTGAATGATTCCCCTGAATATAAAAACACACTCTCTCCCATCTCTAAAAGTATTTTTATACTCTATATCTTTTCCTGCTGTTAACAAATTTCTTTTCTCCACTTTAGAGCAAGAACTCCTCAGAAGTTGTCTATGCTTATGAATCCAATCGTGTTCTAAATGCTATAGGAGATCATATCAACTGTTGAAAGTAATTGACCTAAGGGTACAGTAGGAGACTTAAAAGTAAATAAGTTTTCTTTCATGCAGCAGCAAATCTGGGTAACAGGAAATGAAGCTGACCTAAGACAAATAAAAATACAGGTACTGAGGATCCATTTGATATTGAATAGCACACAGATCTGCAGTTGCAACAATATGCATAATTTGATGGTTTTTTTAAAATTTAAATCATATTTGCCAAGTGCCTTCCCCAAGGTTTGGAGTAGGTGAATGTTTAGATTGGTCCAGGGTGGCAGATATATAAGGACAGAGGATAGATCTTAAGAAAGCTCACGAGAGTAATTGACAAAATAAGCCAGCAATTCACGGTTATGTAAGAATTATGTGAAACCAGGAGGAATACTTACAAACCAGAAGGAAATGGAAGCATATTAAGAGGTGGTTATGAGATCAAAGAGTGGTTGAAGCTAAAGCAAGGGAGGTACAGAGCAGGCAAGACACAAAATCATCACAGAAGAGGAATTTAGGTTGTGACAGCAAACAATCCCCGTACAAAACAACGCTCCACTGTAGCCACGGCACTTGTTCTAGTAAGTGGTGGTTAAAATGTGTAGCCTTTAATAATCCTTACAATTCTGATGTACGTATTTTAGAATTGTGTTCTCTGCGCAGGATAAAGAGGTGCTTGAACTAAAAAACTTTGTGGGAACTAAGAAGTTACATGTGAAAAACTTGGACAAGTCCCTGACTGACATTTTCATGGGGAGTTCATTTCCACACGTTTGGGAAGAGAACACCTGTGTTTCTACTGTTTTCTATGACAGGAAGGCTGTCTACCCCAGGTATCACTCCAGCCCAAGAGTACTTATTCTTTCTCTTGTATGTTTTGTGGTTGAAGTGATAATGCTTAACGCTTCTTTTTTTTTTTTTTTAAACGGGTCACATATCTAAACTAAGAACATAAAACCACCTCAGGGCAAGGTCAGGACAACCTGACCTTTATTATCATATTTAGTCATTTTCCATATTTTTATCTCTCTCTTGCTGTCTCTTTTCATTTGCATGTGCACACATTAATATCTATCTAAGCCCCTACACCATTTTGAAGAGTCCCCAATTTCTCCTTTTTCTTCTGACTGCGTTTTTCTTTGAATTCTTTTAAGCATTATTTTCACTACTCTTTCTGCTTTAACTCTATTTTCTATAGATCTACTAAACTTCTTAATTTATCTGTCCCTTTTCCTCAGTAGTGTGCTTTCTTATTCCTGGAGACAAAGGATTCTTATTTATGTGTGTAGCACCCATTAGAGAAGGAGATTCATAAATTATTTTAGAACTGAATTTATTCAAGAGGATTTGTCAGTAATTTGGGGGATGGGAGAGGTACAGGGAAATAGAACTGCTTCTTTCGAGATTACCTTGGACACTACCCTTTCATAACCTCCTGCATTAATCCAGCAGTCTTCTAGATTATTTATCTGCTCCAATGTTCTGTGAGCACAACAGGGAGGAATTCATTATGCTTTCAAGGCAGCACATAGTACTAAAAGTAGTTACAGGTCACCAATTTTTCCATTATTCCGGGGAGCTCTTAATTGCACACACTATTAGTATTGTTTCTTTTCAGGCAATAGAAAAATGAGTCTTCATAAATGCTAAGCATATCAGTCCATAAATGTGCAAACTGTATGTGCTGCTTAATGTAGTGTTGCTGATGTCGCCCAGCTGGGCTTATGACATACATATTCCTTTCTCACTAACAAGGCTGGAGAAATCTATGAGTATGTGTTTCTGAGACCCACTTACAGCCCTTATTGTGTGAATAGCATCACAACTTTGATGAGGTGTAAACAAAAGCCCAGTTTTCCAACATAAAAAGGTAAAACATCCTTACATATCTTCACATAAATTTTTAGTAAATTAAAAAAAAAAGTATATATATATATATATATATATATATATATATATATGGAAGTAAAAGTAATTTGGAAGAATTGAAAACTGCTACTGTGTGTTCATGAGCAACTAGTTTATAACTGGGAATATTCCTATTTAACTGAGTCTCACGTGGATGCTCACCAAATAACAACGTAATTATAAAATCTACCAGGAATGCTATGAACATTAAACAGCCAAGATCACAATATTTCAAGAAAGATATTTTTACTCACATTATAGTCATTGCCAATCTCACTAAATACACAATCAAATGCATTTATGTTATTATTATATTGCTATTTTCCTAAGAAATAAATGCAAGGGGACAAAGTCATAATAAATGTTGTAAACACATTTCTGAAAATCTAAGTTATCTGTTAGGAAACCTGTGACTAAAATAGCTTGATCCGGGCAGCTGATACTCAATAAATCTGTGCTGCCTTGCTGATTGACCACAAGCACTTGGGATAAATCTTAAGCATGTCTTGAAGCAGCTGGTCATGAAATATAGATATATTATTGGAATATCTGAAGGTTAAACTCATTTCCCAACAAATGGAAAGGGTTCCTATAAAAAGTAAGATGGGTGATGATTTAATGTCATTTTTTTCTGAGAACTATAGGATTTCAATTAAAAACATTACAGAGGTATTTCAGGTCGAAAAATGAGAATATTTTTGTGGGTTATAAAAAGTGATTTTTTTTCTTTAGAACATACTTCCTTATGTTTGGAAGGAAAGAGACTTCCCTGCTTCTAGTTACAAAGTGTCCCCTTTGCTGGTTCTTTTCAACAGTGTTGAGTATCTCTAGTTTGCAACCTGATCTAGGTGAAATGCTACAAAATATTACTGTGATGGAAATAATTGCTTTTTCTCAGCAACAAATGCATTGAGTGCATGCCTTGTTTATTAATGAGGGGTCACAGCTTCTTTATGGATATAAGTTTACTGAATGAGTGAAGAAAATGGATGTCACTCAACCAGTGAAGAAAATGGATGTTTTGATTTTCAGATAATATAGTATCCCACTGAAAGTTGCTAGTGAAGCAATTTCAATGATGGAGCCACATACACACAACTTTGTTGAAAGGATTTCAATTTACAGCAAGCACAGGCTTAAATCATAAATTGATAATAAACATGATGTGGCATTGCAAGTATTTATGGATGTTCTATCATTTTTATTTATTTAAACAAATGTTAAGTATGTAATAAATTATTTTTATTCTGCATTGATGGCTATGAGTAAAGTTTAGGAGTTGGATGTTCAACATGAAGGGGAATTTCTGAACAAAACTAAATATATAAGAGTAGGCTATTCCTTGGAATGCACCAATTGACAATTCAACCACAGGTTTTGAGTTGATCAACTTGTTTTCAACCAAATTGCTCCAATCCAACAATATCCAGAGCATTATGACTCGAGCCTTATAAATATTAATAACACTGCCCTCGCCCAATGCTGTTAGCTGGTAGAAACAGTGAATTTTACCACTAACAAGTATCTTCTACTGAG
>PVKE010049495.1:0-11248 GCA_004027555.1 Craseonycteris thonglongyai | reverse complement strand
TCTCTCTCTCTCTCTCTCTCTCTCTCTCTCTCTCTCTCTCTCTCTCTCTCTCTCTCTCTTTCTCTCTCTCTCTGTCTAAAACAATAAAAATAAATCTTAAAAAAAAAATCTGGTGCCAATATAGCATTTTAAAAGAGAAGATATAAAAAAGTCCTGATTTCTTTGATCCTAATCTCCTCTATTGTTTTGTTATGGTTTTACCCATTGTCTTGAAAGGGATGAAACTACTGTGTAATTCACTCTTTCTGCATTTGAAACCCAGTTGAGAGCCCTGGATCTTCTTTGTAAAATAATTTTTAGTCAAGCTTAGTGATTAGCAATTTACCTAGCTACAAAAAAACATGGGTAGACACATTCTCTATAATTTCAAAATCCCATGAAGAGAACCCCTATACACACACACACATTCATGCTGAGAGGTGATACTGACAGCTGAGATGAATCCAAAGTAACCTACTTCCTCAAGCAAATAATGAGAAACTTATAAGAGAACTAGTTATATATGTTTTTATTATCATCAAGCTAAAGGATTAAAAGAGAGGGACACTGCTCATATCCTTTGTTCAGCTATAAAGGGAAGATCTAGATATTTGATAAATAGAAAGAAAATTTTAATAAAAATTTTCATCAGAATAAGATAGAAATGCTGTATTGAAGAAATAAATACCAGAATCTGAGATTTAAAAATTTATTCTGCGTTTATAAACTTTCTCTTTGCTTTTGGTTATTTTAAATTAAAATATTGAAATAAGGGCTTGTATGGATTTCTGGATTTTCAAGAACTTGAGATACCCATATTAAAAGGGAGCTCAGTTTTTAACACTCCTCTAGTCTCTCTGTCAAATCAATTAAGTTATTTTTTTATAATATCATAAAACTACCTCTTTAATAGCAAGTAGTGCTTGGTTGTGGTCATGGTTAGAACAATCAAGGATTCTGGGGGGGGGGTGAAAAATAAGGGCATCAAGCACATCGTTTACCCACAGGAAATGCAGATAACATTACAGCAGTTAAGAAAGGACCACAAAGAAACCTGAGGTGCTTGGGTGGAACTAGGGAAATTAGGGAGCCACTAAGGAAAATGTGAGAGAGATTATATGGAAGGCAAGGGAAGACTTCACTTTAAAGAGGAAAACAATTTTGTTAGATGCTACTTTAGGAAATGGAAGGTTTTTGAATTCACACTGCCTATAAATCTACTTCCTTTCAGTTAAATTCCTTTCTTTTTAGATATAATTGCCCAAAGTTAAGATGCACTTGTGAAACATATGACTTGGAAGAAGACTAAATTTAATTTTTGTGTAATTAGTTCCAGCATGCCATCTGAGTAGGATTGGAATTAAAACTCTGAAGAGTAATCATTTCAGAATAGCATCAATAACTATATAAAATAATCAACAGTATATTTATTGTAGAGAAGGAAAAAACAATTTCTACCCTTCTAGGCTCTTTGGCTCGTCTAATAATCAAATTAACATAAGGCAGATTAATGAGAGACATTTTTAATTTTATACATGCAAGAGCCTCATACAAATATAAGACCCCAGGGCAAGTTAAGCATTTGAGGCTAATATAACCATCCTGGGCTAAGGAATGAGAGCAACCTGAGGCTTCAAAGGGGAAGACAGTAATTCACAAGATAATCAGGAGAGCAGATGTTTGGTAATTAGACATTTGCCCTGCCATACAGACAGGTCATTCAGGTAAAAAGTTATCTCTGGCAATAGCTCTCTCATAGAGCCATATCTTAATTCTTCTATATAGTTAAGGGAGAAGTAAAAGGTTTTCTTGAGTCTGCTGGATCTTGATTTCCTTCAGCTCAAAACAATACATATGCCCAAATGGCATATTTTGGGGTAACATAGTCTGCTACCATTAAATATATTCCCCACATTACAACTTCAAGTAAAATTAATTTTTCAAAAAATTTTTATAATGTGCCTCTTTTTTGTTTTCAGGTGCATCTATCCAATTTAACATTCTTGCAGATGTAGATTATTTTTTCATATGAACTTATTTTGATTCAATACTCAGGGAGGAGTATAAGCCACATTCTAATCATAAAAGCCTCTGAAACCCTTTTCTGGATGCTGGAAAAATTCACTGATTATTAAAATGGACTCATTTGTATTGTATTGTACAGGAGAAAAAATAATTTTCCCTCTATCCTTCTATGTTCTTAGATCAGACCTCTGTAATAAAAGACATGTTAACAAGAGAAAAGTAAAAGTTTATTAACAGGTTTACCTCATGTATTGATATATACATGGGAGATACCCAAGAAAAAATTGAGTCACTCCCTGAGACAGTTTGAAATGCCGGTTTAAATGCCATCTTAATAGTAAAAGGGAGAGGGATGTAGGTCTCTTAGAAGAGAGTAAATGATTTTTAGGAAAGATGAATGAGTGGTCCCATGGAAGAATAGATGGGGAGGATGATAGTTTGTCCCTCCCACCTGTTTGTGACAAAGTCTGTCTGGGTCTGTATTCACTTCTAGTCTCCTCTCCTGTGATGAGTCAATTTTCCCTGGTTGATGAGACTCCCAGGGAGGAAATCTAGTAAGTTCTTTTTTTTGAGGATCTGTCTTTAGGCAGATCCTTGTATTTGCTGTTTTTCAAGTGCTTACAGCTCAAAATAACCAATATACTAAAGTGGCATATTTTGGATTAGCATGTCCTAAACTCTTCCAGTCACCTTGTGAGGTGGCATATTCTATTACCCTTCAGTATTATTAGTTATACTTATTGACTACTCCAAATCAACTGTCTAATCCCTGCTTTTTACTTTTAGATAGAGGAAGATCTCTAGCTATATTTATATAAGACTCCAAGTGCAAAAAGAAAAAATATCCTTTATTTTTATAGACAATATACTTTTTTACACCTAAAGAAATTAAAAAAAAAAATTTGCCATATCAAATTGTTAATAATTCAGACTATCATTATTAAGGCTGCAGAAATTCAATTGTGTTTTTCACTTTAACACAAATAATCAGCACTAAGTAAAAAGCAAGGAAGACATCTACCCTGGAAATATCAAAAGCAAGTGAATAAAATTAAATTCCTACAACTGTACAAAGAAAAATTTTCTTCAAGTCATATAAGCACATGAGTTTTGTATTGCTTATCCCCACATAGTCAAAAATCTCTATATATCTTGTGACTTCCCCCTCAGTGTCCATGGGGGATTTGTTCTCGGACACTGACCCCACCACGGATACCAAAGTCTGAGATATTCAAGTTCTCTACATAAAGTGGCTTAAGTCAATGCATGTCATCTGTCCTCCATAACCACAGACTCTCAGTCACAGATCAAAATCAGTATTTATGAGGGAAAAAGCCCTAAAGTGAACCTGTGTTGTTCAAGAGTCAATTGTATAATACATAACTTTCTCTTTATTACTTGTTTGTATAGATGGATCACTGTTGGATAAGGAACTATTTAAAAGTACTTTAGAGTAAAAAACTGACTTAAAAACACTTGGCATAGAAATTTGTTCCTAGAAAATATTCTGAATACAATTAGTCATATATGCATATTGTACCTTAAAAGAGAACAGAAGCCTTTACTTAAGAAAGTAAAGTTGTTTTCCTGGTTAATGTGTAAATTTGGCAAATCAACATCCCAACTGCCTCCACAACACTCCCAATCTCTGAACTCTCTCTCCTCCACCAACCCACAAACACACACACCTGGGTCAAAAATACACACTCACCAATTCTATAGTTAATCTTTTAAAGCCTGTAACTATTTGGCAGAGATAATTCAATTAATAATAAAATGCAGTGTGAATGAATTAAGATTTTCTCCTTAGAAGACACATCATTGGTCAAGAATGATAACAAGGCTTAGTGCTTCACACAAAAATAAAATGGTCCAGTAAGGGAAATTGGATAACCACAAAGACAAACCATTCACTTCTCAGTTTTGAGTAAAGTCAAGGATAACTTCAAGTCATTCTTCTAAAATTCCCAGTTTGTTTTAGAATTAGTTCTTTGAAGGATGATCTATATTTTGAGAATCTGCAATGTCATAGCCTTGTTCATTTATATATTTTTATCTAATTTTCATAAGTATTTAATATATAAGTGGTATACTTATACAAATTAGCAAACTGAAAGCTTGTAAACGTTCAATAATTTATGTTCAGTTATTCTCTTACAAAATTGCCATATTAAGACTCAAAATTAGGTCTGTCTCTCTTTACATGCTATCTGCAATTTGTCATACAGGTAGCATAAGTATGAACTACATTAATTGAGGGAAAAAAACATGAATTTCATTATCATATCTGACACATTTCTAGCAATATGAGTAAGCTTTAAGCACACACTATAAAATCAATATATGAGGCCTCAGAAGAGTTGTACTGAATCTGTCTGTCTGAATTTCCTCTGGTCTAAATAGACTTGAAGCCATATTAGTGTCATTTCTTTGGTTTAGGCATTTGTTCCTTCTTCTTAGGCAATTGTATCATATAAAGGTGGTCTATTTGTGAGACATGAAGACAGCACATTGTGGACCACTCCTCCATGCTGAGGCAACCATTCACGCCATACAACTTACGACTACAATTATCTCTTACCCTGAAAAATCAACCACATGATTCATGAATTATGCATGGATCAGGTGGGGTGCAGGAATGAATGACTAATTACCACAGAGTCATGGGATTATTTATATACATAAGACTTTTCTCAAATCTAAGCAATATTAACCACATCATAAATTTGAATCATATAAGTGTTAAAAGCTTTAAAAAGCACTTCTATATACATCTTATCTATAAATGCCATTTACTAGAATTGACTTGGTAGTTTTTATTCCATTTTATGAATTTCGAAGTTACATAAGATGTAGATTTTTAAGAGCTGTGATAGGTTGGTATTCCCATTACTGCCACAAGTGCTTCTCATTAATGATCTGTTAGAAATTCTACTTGGCCTTTACAAATCTCAGCATTATAAAAAAGAAAAAAATATATGGTAAACCACAGGTGAGCAGAATGCAATTTAACAGTGTGTGTTCAGCTTTTATGTTCTTTGTAAGCCAGAATTGATTTCAGTAATTATCCCAATTTTCTAGGAGCCCTGGCTTGTGCGGCTATTTCTGCTTCAATAACTGGCTTTTCTTTTAGTGTTCTTGGAACCCCAGCTACAAAATGTCAATAATCTACCCTATACTTCAAAGCAATCAATGGTGCCTGGATTCAGAAGTTTATGTCTATAAGCATCATATGTTCTTTAGGATATTTCCTTTAAAATTCAAAATACAAGCCTGGATTCCATTCTGCCTCTGAAAAACATGTCAGAAAAAATATTTGATTTTGAGGATGTGCATCATTCAGATACATTTTAATCCATTACTTGTTCAAATACATTTTTAAATAAACTTAAAACCTAAAAATTAAGATGCTATACCTGTTAAGTAATTCTGGAGGTAAATTGCCGACTTTCAAATACACTGCTTCATCCATCACCTTCTCCAGAAAGACCTTGCACCATTTCTTATCCAACTAGCATATTGCATTTCTTCAAGAAATGCTCTTTTTAAATCTTGCTGCCAACAATACCTTTGCAGTTGGTTTTGCTCAGATTTGTACTTGTTATATATCGTGTTTGATTGTTTCCTTTATGTTCTCTGTGTGAATTACCCAGTCTCCTATGTTACACTCTAAATTCCTTTATGAAAAAGGCTGAGTTTTTAAATGTAGGTTTTATTATCATGTAGGTATAGCAAGGCCAACAGATCAAAAGACAGCCATGGAAAAAGGTAGTTTGTTATACTCATAGATCCTAAGAGAAGAGGGTAAGCCATGCCATAGATGGACCATACAAGGACACACCAGGATCAGACAGGAGGCAGAGGGGGAGGAGGAAAATATGGGCAAGAGTCTCTATTGTGGTTTCTATGGGAAATAATGGTCATGTCAGGGTAACCAGGCCTAGGACTGAATAGTCTAAATAATTTCAGCAGGTTTTGGAATAGAGAGGTTATCTCAATATCCTAAAGTACTAGTTGTGTAGTAATTGGCCCCTGGGTGATTAGGGCAGTGGAATAGTGACCCAGGATATGAGCGTGTAGAGGAGGTAGTTATGGCTATAGCATCTGGATTGGTTGGTTTTCATATAAAAGGTATGGGTGAGTTTGCTAGAGTTAGCTAACCCTGGGAGAAGCAGTCCCTCCAAAGTCAGCAAGGGCATAAGATATCAAAGCATCATAAAATGAAAGCCGTGTGTAATACACTGAAATTTCTACAATTTAACTCTTTATATTACAAGTGCAGAACAATAAACAAACTGAAACACTTGCAACAACAAAACTAACTGTCTATGAGGTAATTAAACTATGTATATTATATACATACATGTACTATATATGTATATAATATATATTATATACATATGTAATATATATTATATATAATATGTAATTTTAGTCCTTCTGAGATAGTTAACATGGGTTAGCTTGACAAATATATCTATAAAGTACAAAACCACTACTACCTGCTAGTTATGTGTATTGCCAGTGTTCTCCAGCTACAGACCACCAGAAACACACAGGTCGTTGAACAAGATGGGCTTATTTTTCATGGCATTGATGGAGAATTCATGGAATGGGAAACTGTGAGATGTCCCAGTAAAAGGATGTTAGGAAGGCTTTGAATTCAGGTTGGTGGGGTGATGCTGGAGAGATTTAGAACAGTAGGCATTTGGTCTGGATTGGGTCTGTCAGAAAGTGGGGGAAATTCTATAATTGGGTATCTCAGTAAATCTTATCTATAAACAGAGCAGACTAGAGGGCAGTAATAAGCAAATACGTAAAGAAGCAGCAATCAATCACATTAACTGTGAGAGAGTACAACAATCACAGTCACAGAAGCACCTTTCCTGGTGTGGATAGTCTGTGAAATTGCTTATACTCAGCAGGAGGATACCAATATCTTACTGGGAGTGTCAGGCCAGCTCCCAGACATTAAGCCAGGGGTGCTTTTCTCTTTCTTTCTATAATGCATCAAGTACTAAACCTGTATATATACATACACACATAACACAGAGTCAATTTTCATTATTAATCAACACTCACAAGTCAACATAAACATTGAATTAACATATACTGAAGCATTGCACGTATGGGAAATACAGGGTTTGGTTCCTATTAATCACTATTCACATTTTTGTCAACCAATTGATATATAACCTTGTTTTGTGTGTATTTCTGTTTGAAGACATCTTATTTAATATCTATTGTTGTTTCACTAATATTGAACTCACAGACAACAACACTCTAACTCATGCCTGAACAAAGCTTGTGACATATATATTTTCTTTATAAGGCATATCACAGCCTTCTTGCATTTAAAGACACTAAATAGCACTTTTGTATCATTTGGGTACCATTTCAAATAGCAAAATCACCAACAAAGAGCACATGAATGCTCCCAAAATGTGGGACTAAAGAGACCATACTCTTACAGTATGAAGTTCCTTTCATTCACCCTAATAAATTTAAAGTTGAGAACTAAATGTATTCTCTTAAGAAACCATGTTTTTGAGAAAAATATATCTCATTTCATCAATTTACCAAGTTAGATTTACATAAATCTAAATTGGTTTTAGCTTTGGAATATACTAGTATATTTGAATTTCTCATTATATGTAATCGCAGAAAAGAAGATATAATGTTTCTATTTCTAAACATTTTAAAGATAAATAAAGGGCATCAAACAAACTGCTGAAAATATTTGGATGAAAAACTTAAAGTGAAGGTTTTTAGTATTAATGTTAATATAAATCACATTTGACATAAAATAAGTATATACTTATTAAAATAAGTATATACTCATATATAATCCAAGTTTTTTTTTTATTGTTTTTGACAGAAAGAGAGAGAGAGATACAAAGACAGAGAGAGAACTGAACTGGGGGGCACTCCCCAGTTCAGCACATGGGTCTGCACAGGCCGAGGTCGGGATTCGATCCTGGGTCCCCGGCGCTGCAAAGTGAGCGCTTAACCCACTAATCCAAGTTTTTAAATTGACTTGAATATTAGTCTCATAAGTAGCCTATGTAAGGTACAAATTAAGTGTTTGTTTGCTCATGAAAAAGCAATAACATTAGAATAAACATAATAGCTTTCATCATTGTTGGAAGGAAGAATAATAATATTTATGGGGAGTCTACAAAGTTCCAGACACTGTGTTGACTACTTTCACATACATAACTTCAATTCTTTTAATCTTATTAGGTAGCAGTATTATGGCCCAAATTACTAGAATACTGAGATCAAGACCCTGAAACTAGACTTTCCAAATAGAAACTAGCAGAGACATGAATACAAGACTTCTACTATTATGTCTGGAACTCTAGCCATACCTTACCTCTCCACAAGCTTGAATGAAAACTGACTTATGGTAGATTTTCTAGTGTCTTATGACTAGAAAAGCTAAACTTTACTCATTCAAAAATAATTTTAAGGCATAAACTCTGCAAATAAAAGGGGGTTATGGTCAACAACTGAAATTGTTTTTTGTTTTGTTTTTGTATTTACTTAAAGGAATGAGTGTAGTGAGCACAGGTATTCTGTAAATTAAAGCTACTTCAAATATTAATGAAAGAATGGCTCTCCAAATCGAAGAGAAATTATAACTAGGACCTGCTTTCGTGTCAGTTATTTGGTTCAAGATTTCAAATAAGTTCCATGATATACATTCTGGCTCAAGCGAGGAGTATGGTCTTTATAGATTCTAAAGAAAATTTTATCTGTTTGATCACCATGAGAGCTGTTATTCTGTTTCAAATAAAATTTCACCCATGGAAAAGCTAATTATTTATTAAAAACTGCTTTACAAAAATCACTTCTTCTGAAATAGTCATAAAATAAGGATACTAATGTAAATCTTAAAAGAATGTAAAAAAACTCTCAAATGAATTTTGAAAAGCCCTGAAGACACCTGATGCTCAAATGTATATTTACTTATGTTAAAATAATTAGCTTTATGTACCTGAAATCTTTCTTCAGTCTCCTCAAATTATACTTCCTTACTCACTTGCGAACTGGTTTTCTGGTAAGGGCTCAGTCTGTTGCAGAAAATGATATTATTACTTAAAGAAGTTATCAATAAGTTATGAGTAGTAAATGCAGATTACTTGCAAATAGGGATAATGAACACTTTAAAAAGTGTGTGTCATGGTGAGGGGAGGGGAAGAATTAATGGCTTATAAATTCATCTTTTGGGAATATCAAAGTCCAATAGAAAGGTCAGTGCTCATCTTCTAAGCTTCAGAAATCATGGTCCTTTTTCAGCAAAACAGTTTCAGGAACTATGAATCAGCTATCAGAAAATAATGAATTATTGAAATACAACATGTATAAATTACTTGCAAAATTATACTATGTCATGCTGCTTCCAAGAAAATAAAATACCAAGGATACCATGTACTCTCGTGATTTTTTAAATTAATGTATATCCTATTGCTTAGTTTTTCAAATCATTAGCAACTCCAACACATTCAAGATCAGTGTTGAATTTAAAAATTCTCTTGTCTATAATGCTAAGAAGCATTTTTCCTTCCCTTATCTGTGTCCTCTTATAAAAATATTGGTACTGAAAACATAATCTCAATAGGCAAACCAAGCTCAAAACTAAAAGCTTTAATAGGTACAAAACTATGTTACTTCATCTATCTATTGATGGTTTTTCACCCATTTAGTTACTCTTCTGTGAGAAAAATCTTGCTTTCTCTATGACACCAATGATACCTATTAGCTATATTAAGGTTGTTTTTGATTTATGTATTTATGTATTCCATCTTTCACTTTTTTCTTACAATTATGTATCCTCTTATTTTTCCTGCAACAAAAGAACACATGCAAATATCTTTGGATAAATTTTTCTCTAACAAGGTTGTTTTGGTTTTCAACAATTCAAATTCATGAAATTTTCTACTTTCCTGAATGATTGAGTAGACTATATACAGGTTAACCAAATATTTGGGGGTAACAAATAAGAATATAAAGCACATACAAATCACAATTTTATTTCTTATTCACTTACTTTAGGACAATTTATGTCTTCCTGATCTTTATTATATTATACTAATTAACATAGAACTAAGGGTATGCAGCACACAAAAGGAAGCCTATTTAGATAAAAGCTATGCTTTCTACATACTATATCATGTTTTTGTATACAAGAAAAGGGGTATATTCTTATTCAAACCTACTGCCCATTGTTTAAGTTAGGTTGGCTTTTTAAAAACTGTTTCATAGATATTTTTAATATTTTGATTTCAAATCCTGTGTTAGAATTACATATCACAAATATAGTTTAACTTGCCTTTTAATTAGCTTAATAGTTTCAGTTGATGTTACTTAATTTATTTCACTTAGATTTTTTACATTGAGGTTTACATTTTACTCACAAAGATTACTGTGTATAACATAAGATTAGAAATTTTTTTTAAATTTTTGTTTATGGATATACAATTGACCATCATCATTAGAGAAACAAAATCACCAAAAGAACTCTCCACTCCATTCCAGTGTCATCCTTGTCATGAATCAAACGAGCACACATTTCTGGACTTCCTACCCAGGTCCTTTGGCCTACTTGCCTACCTTTGTCCCAGTAGCACACTTACTAATTACTGTGGTGTTATCATGTCTATAAATTTTAGTAAAAATCCTTCAAATTGTTCTTCTTAAACATTATGTTGCCAGTTTTGAACCGTCATATATAAATTTTAGAGTCAGCCTATTTAATTCTACAAAAATAATACTGGGATTAGATCGTCTAAAACTAGAGAAGAATTTGGGGAGAACTGACATTTACAGTATTTAGTTTTCTAATCCATTAACAAAATATAACCTTTCAGTTATTTAGGTCTTTTATAATTTGTATGAGTAATATTTTGTAATTTTCTGAGTAGTTGTTTGAACATCTTCTATTTAATTTATTTCCTGCCATTTGATATTTCAGATGCTAATATAAATGGTATCACTTTATATTTCATTTTCTGGTTATTTGTTGATATACAGGGAATTGTTGAAATTCTATAATATATAAAATTATTTTTGTGTATATATATATATATATGTGTGTGTGTGTATCTATAAACATATATTTGCATATTCACAGTGATGCTAAAATTCATCCATTAATTCTAAACATTTATCTATGGATTTTTTTTTTTGCTTGTTTTTTCTTTTTTTTTTTTTTTTTTTTTTTTTTTTTTTTTTTTTTTTT
>PVKE010049494.1:0-11249 GCA_004027555.1 Craseonycteris thonglongyai | reverse complement strand
AATTCATTGTTACCTAGCATTTTCCTCATATATGGGAAGTGCACGAGAGACTTGATATGCAGATGTGATATCAACAAAGTCAATTTTGCTTTAAATGTGTTTACAGAGCTTATCATTTCAGCTCTATTTTTGTCTTTTCCCTGCAACTCCAAATTGAAAGAATCTAATTTTTCCATGGTGTCAGCAAGAAAACCCAAATTCACCAGCCAGCAAGAGTCTGTTAGTTCATCATAATTTTCATTTTTATCATGTATAAATGTTTTTATTTCTTCAATTAAGTTCACAAATCTTGTAAGAACTTTACCTTTACTGAGCCAACGTACTTCAGTATACAGGATGAGATCGTGCTCTTTATCTTCAGTATCTTCTAACAGGGCCTTGAAAAGTCGGTGTTGCCATGGAGCTGCTTGAATAGAGTTGATAATCATTGTGACTATTTTCATAATATGTTCAAAGGGCAGTATTTTACAACACAAAGCTTCCTGATGGATAATACAGTGGTAGGACATAAAGTTTGAAAATGATTCATCTTTCCTGCAAAGGGCAATAAATCCTTTGTTTTGACCAACCATTGCTGGTGCCCCATCGGTAGTTATCGCAGACAACTTATGCAAAGGCATGTTTATCGACCCGGTGTATGTTCTGAAAGTTTTAGAAATATCCTCACCTCTCGTCTGTCCTTTCATTGGTAATATTTGCAACAGCTCCTCTTTTACTGTGAAGTTACTAAATACCATTCTCACCATAACTGCCAACTGTGCGGTGTCTGATATATCTGTTGACTCGTCAAATTGCAGAGAGAAGTAGTCACATATTTCCAAGTCAGTCTTTAACTGAGTTTGCAAGTCTTTTGAAATTGCGTGTATTCTTCTTGTGACATTGTTATTTGACAACTGTAGATCTTGTATCGCCGACATAATCTCATGCTTGTTAGAATATTCCTCAAACAAACAATCGGCAGCAGTCAGAAATGCTTCTTTTAACAATTCACCATCCTGGAAATGTTTTTTCTTCTTTGCGAGCATGTGAGAAATTTTGAAAGAAGCAATGGTTGCCTTTTTAGATTTTTCCACATGTCTAGTGAAAACAGTCTGTTGAGTGTCAGGGACCAACTCGGACCAATCTTGCTAAAAACAAAAATAACTCCATTTTGAGAATCGACTCCATCCTGAGAGATAGCCTTGCAGTCTGGCCTGAAGTTAAAGATAACTTGTTACTCAATAGTATCTCCCACACATAGCCCACCCCTCCCTTGCTTGGACTGCCCGCTAGAGCCCGCGAATCCTCCACCAATCCTGAGCTTCCACTTACCCTACAACCAATCACCCTTTGACAAATACCCCGCCAAACAGATAGCCCTGCCCTCCTTTGTCCCTACAGTATATATACTGCTGTAACCGAAATAAAGTTTTGAGGCTTGATCAGAATCCTGTCTTGCCTCCATTTCTTCGTGTCTCCTGTCTCTTGTCCTTCATAGGTTCCCCCTCGGGCCGCGTTGTCGTGCCCCGCTGGACGGGGCACAATTGCCCGGGCACAGTTGAGTAGTTAAACTTAATTTTAGTTGATTTATTTTTTTCTTTCTTACTTCAGATTTAAGTGGATAATTCGTATCAAAAGTGGTATGACTTGTCTGAAAGTGACGTTCAACATTATGTTTTTTCGGCACTGCAATACTACTGCCACACAACAGGCAAACACATTTACCTTTTAAATGAATGAAACAATATGATTCCTCCCAGTCTGTGTTAAAATTATAGGCTGGTTTTCTCTTATTTGGTCCATTCATTTTAGGGCTAAAAAAATAAAAATAAAAATAGTTATAGAACTACAATATCATATCAAATTGCCACCATAATAATAGATGACCTACCTCGCTTTTAGTTCATTTAAAATCGAATATATCAAAACACTGTGATCCTAGCTAACCGTCACGACCCGATCAGTCCAGCAACCGCAATCCAAATGGCAACTCCGCGTCTCCCGGTTGGGTGGAGGAGAGTTTAAAGAGCGCAGCGGCTACACAAGACGCGACACGTACAAAGGCGACAGCTAGGGAACAACTTATACATACGATATCGCACACATACCAACGAATATAATAAGCCTGTGTAGATACTCAAACAATATTTTAAAATTCTAGGGGGAAGCCGGGATGGCTTGGTGGGTTGAGCGCTCACTTTGCAGCGCCAGGGACTGAGGATCGAGTCCCGGCCCCGGCCGGTGCGGAACCATATGCTGGACTGGGGGCTCCTCCAGTTCAGTTCTCTCTCTCTCACTCTCTCTCTCTCTCTCTCTGTCAAAAATAAATAAAATAAACAATATATATATATAAAAAAATTCTAACAAATGTATAAAAATAAATTATAGTTTTACTTAGTGTTTATGAAAAACTTCTGATGCAGTCAAATAATGGCGGGCGCACACACATCGGGCCCCGGGCGCCATGGCGCCTGCGGGCACAGGGTTGGGAATCCCTGCTCTAGACCATTGTGTATAGTTGTTACGGGAGTCCTGGGCACTATTCTATTTTCTTATTGATGCTCACTCACTATGTGCTCTGACAGCAAGGCAAGCCACCTCTCTCTACCTCAGTTTCTCCTCAGATCCCTGGGGCAGCTACTTGCCTTTCCTAACCCTCAGCGACGTTGTGAAGGTTGCACAAGAGGACAGAGGCTGAAAGGGCTTGAAATAAACAGAGCTGGGTATAAGTGTTATGCATTACTGCCGTTGTGCCCTGGGTTGTCACCGTAAGTTGAAAGGAGTCTGAATATAAGCCAGAGAAAATACAAATTGTTTTTATTTTTCAGTGAAAACACCTGTCTTCCAGACTTAGAATGAAAATAAAAACATTTAAAATTATCTGTGTGGTTTTGAACTGGTTATTTCTCCTTTCTGAGTCTCAGTTTTCCCTCCTTTGAAATAAGGCAGTAGGCCTAGACTGGTGGTTTTTAAGGTGTGCTCCAGAAAACTTCACTGCGGGGAGATTCTTCTACCCTCACACCTGCAAATGAAGCAGCCGGAATTTAAAAAATTTCCCCTTAGGGAAGCTGGATGGCTCAGCGGGTTGAGCGCTTGCTTTGCAACCCCAGGATCCTAGGATTGAATCCCGGCCCCTGACGCCACGGACCCATATGCTGAACTGGGGTGTGCTTTCCTTGTGGAAGACCCCCCAGTTTGGTTCTAGCCGGGCAAGTTTCCCATGCAGGAAGCCCCTGGCCGGACTCCCACCCCCGCCCACCTGTATGGAACAAACCCATGTCAAAAACGGATGACGTACAACTGTGGAGACTGCTCTGGGCCCTCCTCCCCCCACCCCCCTTCTCTCTGTCTCTGTCAAAAAAACAATAAAATAAATCTTTAAAAAATAAAATAAAAAAATTTTCACTAATTTTACATATTTGACTTCAATGTAAAGGTTTCTGTCCCTCCTCCTCCTCCTTTTCCTCCTTTTCCTTCTCCTCCTCTGCTTCCTCTTTTTCTTCTTCCTTCTTCTTTTTTAAATAAAAATTCCTGGAGCTAAAACAAACAGGAAAAGAAAACCCCACTGCTAAATAATCTGTAACGTCTTTCTGGCTCTGACCATCATGCTCACACGCACGTGGACCTGTGTGCTATTTGCTCAATTAACAGTGTGCATTCCTTGTGTATGTGTCAGGTGTGCATGAGGGCCTCGGGGGTGCAGGACTGACGCTGGGTTTGTAGCCTGCTTGACTTTTATTTTAAAGTGTGCAGGCAGAGGTGACTTATTTTCAGAGCAGAATTCCTGAGTCTGACTAGCTTTTGACAACCAAAGGCTGAGACATTCAACAGCTGGTGGGGAAAAACTTCTTCTGAAACGTACTGGAGTTTGTTTTAGATGCAGGTGTGAGGGGAGGCTCCTGGGGAGTGGAGGGTTAAGGGAACAGCGCCTCCTTGTGGTTACCTGGGTCATTTTCCTAAGCTGGGCCTGGTTGGTCGTCCCAGAGTCCCTAGCTGCTGCCCTTCTGGAAACGGGGATTCTGAATTTACTGGGAAGGGGCTTTCTGAGACCACAGCTTGGCTTCCAGGCCACATCTCTGCCTGGCAGCTAACTCAGCTGCCTGACTTGGGAGCCCTTCTTCAAAAACCACCAAGCTGCTGAAGCCCTTGAAGGCTACCTGAGCTGGTACGGTATGTGGTTGTTGGGGGAAGTGTGCTGTCACTGGCGGGGCAGTGTCTGGATGCAGAAGGTGAGGGCAGAGCCACAGAGGAGATGGGACGAACTGCACAACTGGCATGACTGAGGTCAGGTGGGAAGACGGTTGACCAGGGAGCACATAGTGGGAGGGGAAGAGGAGGCATGCTCTGTCCAGAAAGCCAGGCCCATGCAAGAAAGAACGGACTCTAGGCCTCACCTTGCCCTCACCTGACCCAGGCAGGGCCTGGAATGAACCCTCCTCCTCTGTACCTCTCTCACCGCCCTCCCAGCCCTGGCACAGAGCTGCTGGGAGGATAAAGCAAGGCGTAGGAGGCTTAGCCCAGGGCCTGGCATGTGCAAAGTCCTCTTTTCAGCCCGCAGGCCGCATTAACTATCAAACAGCAGTTTGGGGGCTGACTACACACTCGAGGTCCAAATAAAAAAGAATCAACACATAGATGTTGTTTTTAATTATTTATTTAATATTATTTTATTCAGATAAAAAGGTCTCCACGGGCCAGATGAGAGGGCCTCGTGGGCCGGATGTGGCCCGTGGGCTGTAGTTTAGAGACTGCTGGATTAGACATTGGGGTGACAACAAGGAGCCCAGCACAGCCAGCATTAGAACTCGCAGCCTGTTGAGTACAAACATAACACAATCCACTCGTTTCATTTTAAATTTTCTAGTAGCCACGTTAAAGGAGTAAAACAAAACAAGAGAAATTACTGTTAATATATTTTATTTAACCCAGTATATCCAATATCTTGTCATTTCAACATGCAAATAAAATAAAAACAGTAATGCGCTCATATATGGAGAGGCTGGCCAGAAAAAGTCCAGCCATAAATGCCTCTAGTGTTCATGTTACATGGCTGGATATAGTCCTCGTCTTTTCTGTACCAAGTCATTGAAATCGTGTATGCTTCACACTTGCAGGACTCCTCTCTCTGCTTCTAAGGAGATCTTGAGCGACTTCTCTGTCATTAAGTCACCAATGTACCCCTCATGGCTCAGTGCAAGTCACTATCAGATGTGCATCTTGTCCTTGTCTATGAAATATGAGGCTAGACTACTGACCTGTGGCATTTCTCCTGGAGGGATATGTCAGGACCATAGCCCTGCCCTGCCCCGGCCCGCCCCGCCCCGCCCAGCTGAAGGCAGCCTGAGAGCTTGCTGATACCCAGGAGGTGCCTTTGAATGAGAAGGACGTTGCATTTGACTGTTGACTGGCAGCCTTGTCTCCCCACCCCAGCTTCCTGAGGATTGGTTGCCAGAAGCTCCTGGTGTGTTCACGTGAAGACACCAGGGCTAAAGATGCTGCTGACTTTGCATCTCCCAGAAAAGGATTCCCTGGCTCCTTCCGGGTGGGGGGTAGGGTGTGTGTGGGGGGGTCTCTTCCATTTTTTCCTGGGCTTGGGGATCTTTGGGGAGGAAACCTACAGTGGGATCCTCTGACTTTTAGAGCTAGACAGAGCTCCAGGCTACCTCAACCCCAGCACTCTGACAGAAGACCTCCTTTCATGTTGTTGAGAAATTGTGTGAGGCCAAAGTCTGAACAAGGGACCTATACCCCATGAGCCTTCCGTGGTTCAGCCAGGTATCTAACACTCCATGAGGGCCCTACACCCCCAGCTCTCTTCCTGACAGAACTCAAGATTGAATCCGCTTAAGAAGCTCTACTTCACATTCCATGTAACTGGAGTGTGACAGCCCCTCACACATTACCTGAGCAGGGGGCATTGACCAGAGAACAAACATCGCCATACTTCACCTCCTTCCTATACTTTAGGACCCAGGCTGGTTAAGTGGGAGGTGATGGAAACATCAGCCCACCCCTGCAGTTTACAGATGGGGAAGCTGAGGCCCAGAGAGGAGGAATGTTGTCAGGTCATGGAGCACAGTCTCTCATCTCCCATCCTGGGGCGCCCCCTCACCCCCTGCACCCCTCCCAGCACCAAATCATGCAGCCCAGAGGCCCTGTGTCTATCTCATGTCTGCCTGCAGCATGCTGGCTGCACGGGTCTGTCATGGTAGCCACAGACAAAACCACTCCAACTTAGAAGCACCCGGGGGTCTGGCCGGGGGTCAGCATGCCAGACAGTGTGGAGGCTGCAGGAAACAAGGCCCCGAGTGAGCTGATCTGCTGCCTGTTCCTCACCCCGTGGCTTCACCTCCAGCCCCCTTCTCCACATGCATTGTCCACCTTCTGACCACCTGAGCCATTTCACTTTCCCCCGGACCACCCTCATCATCACTTCCTGGGCTTCCTGCCCCCACCCCCGGCTACTCCCTCTTCTGAGAACTTCTTTCTTCCCCTTCTCTCTGTTTGCCCAACTCTTCACCCTCAGTGACCAACCCAGACAACACACCCTTCACCCTGCTTCCTGCAGTCGCCCCATTACTAAGGTGACCAGATTTTAACATTGCTAAAGTGGGACACCATTGACCGGGGGGAGGGGGGGGGGTTCTTGATTAAAAATTTGGTCTATCTCCCGCCGTTCCCTAGCTTGTCGTGCATTCTTTCCAAAAATGGGGACTTTTTTAAAACGCCGCGGGACAAATTGTTAAAAATCGGGACTGTCCCGCCAAAAGCGGGACGTCTGGTCACCTTACCCATTACAGCCACCACCAAGCTCCCTGTGTGTCCAGGGCCTGACAGTTTAACAATGGAAGTGTGCATGAGATCCTGGATTCTGGAATGTTCTTATTCCAGACTCAGACAGTGCTTGAGCCCTGCCTGTCCCCCTCCCCACACTTCACCGGAGTTACTGTCCTTGACCGTTTCCCTCCCATCCCAAGTGCCCTTTCCTTGCAGGAGGAGAGCTGCGCCCTAGTGGGGACTAGGCAAGCAGCCAGGCATTGGGTTTCTGCCCTGCAGGGTGGGGCCGTCCGTCAGCAGGGTCCAGTCCTTGCTTCCTCCTGGCAAGTTTGTACGCACTGGCACTCCAAAAGGTGCCCAGCAGGTGGCGCCAAAGTGCTACCAAGAAGACTGTCCTGCCGGGAGCCTGGATCCCTGTGGATCCCCTCCTGGCTCCCCTCCTCCGGAGCTGGCCTTGGGTTCTGTTGCTGTGGCCAGGGTTCTGCTTTCTAACAACTACAGGACTGCAGCTCCTTGATGATGAAGGTCAGGAAGGCTCCGTTCATTACTGCAGCCCTAAGCTCAGGGAGGCTGGGCTCTGAGTCACTTTTTGTACCTTAGCCCTGCAGGGCCTGGCATTGACTAGGTACTGGGAGGACACGATGCCACGCAAGGACTGACGTGGTCCTGGGCTCTTCCTATGCTGGCACATCCCATAACCACAACAATGTCAGTGGCCCAGGCTTAGGGCTGGAGCTGGCAGGAGCTTAGCCATCCTTCATAGAGCTGTGTGCCCGGCATGGATTCCAAGTTCACTGTTACACTGACCCTCAGGGTGGCTGGGGAGGGCTGGGAGGGCTGGGCCCCTTGAGCCAGTTGACCCCACTAGCAAGCAGCCTCATTAATTGTATAATTATTTTTATTTTCTGTATTTGCTCAGCATGAACATGATTGGGAAATAGTTATCTAGCTATACAGTCCACTATGATAGCCACTAGCTACAGGTGACTATTTAAATTTAAATTAATTAAAATAAAGCAAAATTTAAAATGCAGGTCATTAGTCACCCGGGTCACATTTTAGGTGGCTACCTTACTCAATGGCTGCATGTGGCTAGTGGCTACCAAATTGGACAGAATAAAAATGAACATTCCCATCACTGCAGAAATTTCTACTGGACAGCACTGATCTAGTATTTGCTTTAAGTTTTTCTGGATAGGGTGTGCTTTAGAATTTCAGAAAGTTCTTTATTGTCTAGCACACTGCCTTCCACTGATATGGTTGTTGCAAAGTAATAAGGAAGTGCAGCTGACCTAGGAGTAAACCCTGACCTTGAATTTACTAGGGGGAAGTCACTTAGCCTCTGACGTCATGTTCTCATCTATGAAATGGGGATAATATTACCCAGCCCTCCCAATTATTGCAAGTATTGTATTTTTGTGCATAAGACAATTTTTCTTTTGTCTAAAATTGTTAGACCAACATTTGGGAGTCGTCTTATACACAGGAGCAATCCGTATATTGATTTCTTAATGTTGAGTTAGAAAAGTAGGGGTTGTCTTATACATGGGGGCATCTTATACACAGAAAAATATGGTAACTGAGGCAGGGCAGATGAGTCACTGGACGCAATGACTGGCAAGCAGTTTACGACCTGACCACCCCCAGCCTGACTTCATCTTCTTTGCATCCACTCACCCACAAGACCTTATCACTGGTCTATACCGCATCCAACCTGCATCAGGTTCCACAGCTTATTCAGAGAGCACAGGGCTAGACTCTCAGCAAGTAGGAGATTGCAATCTAGTTATGTGAGGACGAGATAAGTGCCGTGAGGCAACCTGAAAACAGTTCTTGGGTAATACACGGGGCAGTGTGTCATCCAGCAACACAGTGCCCAACGGATAAGGCATTCTGTGGTGGGGAGGTTTATTTGAGAAGGCCCCAAGGGGGAGGGGTGAGGCTAGAACTGGTCAGAAAGGCACGGAAGCGTGTGGAAGGGCAGAGCTGATGGACAGAAGCGGCCGTGGGGGATGTGGCTGTGGCAGGGGAAGGGCAGGAGCAAAGGCAGGCTCAGTGGCTGGTGAGGGAGGAGTCCGAGCTAAGGCACAGGGCTGGGCGGCCCTGCCGAGCTTCTCCTGAAGAACCAGGGGGCGTGGCTAAGAAGTCACTCAGCTCTTAGAAGTCAGGCGGAGTCACTTGGGTTTGAGGGGGCAGGTGGTTTCCAGGCAGCTGGGGTCTAGAGCTGAGAAATTGGCAGAACTTGGAGAAGCTTGTGCTGGCATCTGTAGTAGGAGGGTCTGTGAGGGAAATCCTGAAATCAGGTGACCATCAACGAGATGTGACCCCAGAGGCCTGCCTGGGGCAGCCCGGCGTGCTATTTACTGAGAGCTGCTAACATACTGTGGGCTCGAATTGCTAGATCCCAACATGGTAACCAGAAATGACCCTCAGTTGGCTCATATAACAAGTCCACGTCTAATGGGAGTGGGCAGTGGTTGAGCAGTGGGTGGGCACAGAGAGGATGCAGAATGGAGGGGATGCATTTACAGCACATCAAAATCTGAGCCCCAGCACTTAGCTGAGAAAAAGAACAGGATGAGGACTGAGACTGGAGTAGCAGCGAGGGAAAGAGGAAGTGTCCACAGGGGACTGAGTATCTGTAAAGCAGAGCTGAATGCAAAATCTCCAGGCAGACACACACACACATACACAACACATGTGTAACCTTCCCAATTGACCTACACATGATAATCATAGCCAGGGATTCTTAAAGAAAGATTCATATACGTGTTTGTGCAAGTACACATGCACAGACACACTTCAACACACGTGTGTATGCACGTGTTGTCCCCCAACCCGGCCTATGCTTCTAGGGCTGGAGCGGGGGCTGGCGCGGGGGCTGGCGCTGGGTTTACAGTGACCAAGCTGGCAAGTGTCTGTCCTGCCTGGGCACTGGGTGTGTTTCAGGTGGGGGCTTCTCCAGGTTTTACTTGTAAATACTGTTTATTTTGGAAAGTAATTTCTCTGTTTTGAAACAAAAAGTTGGGACACATGATGTTGGATTTCCCTGATCTGACATGGACCTAGAAAATTGTGCTGGCAGGACCAGAGAATGCGGTGTCCCACTGTGCTGGCAGACACAAGAGTTTCACTCTTGGCTTTGATTGCAAAGGTTAAGACGCAAGTGATAGGGGACAGCGCCACTCCCCTGCAGAGCTGAGGGGAAGCTGAGGTCCCTGGGCAGGGGCTTCCTGCAGCCCTGTGTGTTCATGTGAAGAACAGGTTGGCAGGGGAGATCAGGCAGCTGGGGGTGGGGGGCCTGTCATGGGGGCCAGTAACAGGGGCCAGTGTGCAGAGTGAGCTGCTTTAGCACATGAAAAACATGAATGGGGCCCAGCTATGGGGGTCCCCAGAGTCGTCACCAAGGAGATGGGCAAGGTGACTTCAGCTCAGGGTGAGGTTTGGAGCAGGCTCCGGTCCCCTGGAGGAAGACAGGCTTCCAGGAGGCACCACTGCTGGGCCCTGCTGCAGGCCTGCCGGGGCTTGTGTACTGGAGCCTGCCTCACGGGGCATGAGCGCCCATGGTCTCTTTGGGAACACTGGGTCCTGGTCTTATTGGCATCAATGGTGTCTCAACAAACAATATGCAAACCCAGTGCCCAGACCACTGGGCCACAGAATGCTTCAGAACCGTTAAATGGGTGACTTAATTCCATGCCTAAGATTGGGGTTCACATTTCTACCGCCTTCCTCCTGGCCTCTCATGAGGATGAAACGAGACCTGAAATGTGACGTGCCCAGTCAGTGCCAGTGACAAGCACTATGTGAGTCGGGTCCCGGGTTCACCACTCAGTAGCTGTGCGATTTCAGGCAGCAGCTCCTCTGTGCCTCACTCCCTCATCTGTAGAATGCAGGTAAGAACAAAATGTACTGCGTAGAACTAGCAAAGGTTAAATGAGCTAATATACATAATGCACTTTGAACAATGCCTGGCACTTAATTACTATTTGCTATGATATCAGATATTATTCTTAATGCTTTATGCATATATTTATTCACTTACTCATTCACCAGCTATTTATGGGGGACCTACAGTGTGCTGGACACTGGGAATACAGCAGTGAACAAGAGACAGTAAACCCTGTGGTTGGTACAATGCTGGACCCTCCCCCTCAAGATGCCCATGCCCTGGTCCCCAGAGCCAGTAAGTACGTTATGGTACATGGGTGGGGGAATTAAGGTTGTTAGTCAGATGACTGGAAGATATGGATATTATCATGGATTACCCAGAGGGGCCCAACAAGATCTCACGGGTGGGGAAAGCCGGGACGGCTCAGCGGGTTGAGCGCTCGCTTTGAGGCCATGAGGACCGAGGATCGAATCCCGGCTCCGGCCCAGGCAGGACCCACGTGCTGAACTGGGGAGTTCCCACAGTTCGGTTCTCTAGCTGTCTCTGTCTCTGTCTCTCTCTCTATCTGTCAAAAAGTAAAATAGAAATAACTATGCACTGA
>PVKE010049493.1:0-11249 GCA_004027555.1 Craseonycteris thonglongyai | reverse complement strand
TCCTCACCTCTCGTCTGTCCTTTCATTGGTAATATTTGCAACAGCTCCTCTTTTACTGTGAAGTTACTAAATACCATTCTCACCATAACTGCCAACTGTGCGGTGTCTGATGTATCTGTTGACTCGTCAAATTGCAGAGAGAAGCAGTCACATATTTCCAAGTCAGTCTTTAACTGAGTTTGCAAGTCTTTTGAAATTGTGTGTATTCTTCTTGTGAGTGTGTTATTTGACAACTGTAGGTCTTGTATCACCGACATAATCTCACGCTTGTTAGAATATTCCTCAAACAAACAATCGGCAGCAGTCAGAAATGCTTCGTTCAACAATTCACCATCCTGGAAAGGTTTTTGCTTCTTTGCGAGCATGTGAGAAATTTTGAAAGAAGCAATGGTTGCTTTTAGATTTTTCCACATGTCTAGTGAAAACAGTCTGTTGAGTAGTTAAACTTAATTTTAGTTGATTTATTTTTTTCTTTCTTACTTCAGATTTAAGTGGATAATTCGTATCAAAAGTGGTATGACTTGTCTGAAAGTGACGTTCAACATTATGTTTTTTCGGCCCTGCAATACTACTGCCACACAACAGGCAAACACATTTACCTTTTAAATTAATGAAACAATATGATTCCTCCCAGTCTGTGTTAAAATTATAGGTTTGTTTTCTCTTATTTGGTCCACTCATTTTAGGACTAAAAAAATAAAAATAAAAATCGTTATAGAACTACAATATCATATCAAATTGCCGCCATAATAATAGATTACCTACCTCGCTTTTAGTTCATTTAAAATCTAAATATATCAAAACACTGTGATCCTAGCTAACCGTCACGACCCGATCAGTCCAGCAACCGCAATCAAAATGGCAACTTGGCGTCTCCCGGTTGGGTTGAGGAGAGTTTAAAGAGTGCAGCGGCTAAACAAGACGCCACATGTACAAAGGTGAAAGCTAGGGAAACACTTATACATACAATATCGCAAACATACCAACGAATATAATAAACCTGTGTAGATACTCCAACAATATTTTAAAATTCTAACAAATGTATAAAAATAAATTATAGTTTTACTTAGTGTTTATGAAAAACTTCTGATGCAGTCAAATAATGGTGGGCGCACACAAATCGGGCTGCGGGGTTGGGAATCCCTGATCTAGAGGGTTTCCTTTGGGGCTCTTTAGTTCTTCCATGATGGAGTCCTTTAACGTCTTGCCAGGGTCACCCAGATGGCTGCTTGCATTCAGGGAGCAGGATAAGATAAAGGAGTTGGGGGCACCCCACTGTTTAAGATATAGACTTTCATTTAATGCTTTAGTTTCTAACTCCATTCCCCCTCTCTTCACTGTGCCTGATGACCCAAGTCTGGGCACTCTTTGGTTTGCTGTCTTTAGAGGAAGCCCCCCTTAGGGGAGGGGATTGGGCAAAGAGGAGCTGTTACTTAGCTACATGGGCAGAGGATAGGATTTCAGTGTCCAACTGTTTCATGTACAGTTTTACAACCAAACCCCTGCACCTTAGCACTTCCAGGGACATGGCACTTCCTGGTCCTGAACTTTGCTGAAGTTTACAGGGCGCATTGTACTGAACTCTGTAGACACTAGAGTTCACCCTCCTATTCTATGCTCAGTTTGTTACCACTCCTCTGTCACCTTTCCATCTTCTAAGACTTATGTTTATCTTTCCTCTCTCATTCTCCTTATGTGTGTGGGTTTATGCCTACTTAATTCCTTTGCTGTCTTCTCAGTGAGTTTTCAGGAGAAACTATGGTCAGTTTCTCAATGAAGTCGCTACCCAATTGTCAAACTGTAGAAATGTTATAGCTCTTGACCACTCTTTCTCCTCCATCCTTGCTGCTTTTACCTTGGTGTAGACCCTCATCATCTAGCACCCAGACTCTTGTTAACTCTCCAAACTTGTCTCCTGCCTCCAGATTTTCCCACATCCTTTTTCCTCCTTCTCATTGTCCACTGAATGATCTTTCTGAAATAAAGTTCTTATCGTGTCTTTCTTACCGAGAAACCTTCACTAGAATCTAATGCTGTCCATCTAAAGTCCAAGATCCTTGGTGGGATCTGCAGGGTTCTTCACACAAAATCCTCCCCTGACCTATCTTCCAGGCCACTTTTCTCATGACAACCCATTCACTATATATTCCAGCTACATCCAGACTAGTGCCCTAAGCACACCGTGATCCTTATTCCTTCCAGCCTCTGTGTTTACTGTTCTGCCTTCTCAAATTGCTTCACCTCCCCTTTCCACATCTGGAAACCTCCAACTTACAGTTTGAAATCCATCTGGCTTTTCCAACCCCTCTGAGAAGGATTCCCTGATTTCCTTGTTGTGCCAGTATAACCTTTCATTCATACAAGTAGTATAAATAATTATCCCACGGCTTTATACATTCAGATTGCATATGTTTATACATTTGTCTTCTGGTCTATTTGTCTGTCTGTCTTAAGGAAAAGAAATAGTAATTTTATGCCTTTGCCCCTAGATAAGCTTTCTTTAGTCACAAACCATGTCTTTCCACCTTAAATTTATCACAGTATTCTCACACAGCACATGGCATACAACAAATACTCAGTAAAGGCTGGTTAAATTGATGAATGTTTGAACAAATATTGGCTAACAAATTGGAACATTGATCAGAAAAGTAGAATAGAAAGTGTTAAACTATTATAGGAACCTAATCTGTGACAAGCCAGATGCCATAAAATATAAGAATCACATCATCATTGAATAAATGTTGAAAGCAAATGGAGCCAAAAAATTAAATTGAGGCTCTATTTTATGCCTTATATAGCCATGAATTCCTTATTTATAACAGCTGGGCAAGAGAGAGATTTCTGACTATTGAAACTATTATCAGAGATAAAAAGGATCTGATTAAACAGAAATAAAAAACATTTCCACAACACAGAGTCACAGAAGGAAACAATTATTCTGACAAACACAACTGATAAAAGCATACCTTACAAAGCATATTATTTTTAAAAACAGGAGGGTCAAAATCCAGATTCTATAAAAGAGAGGTCAGAAGTGATGAATATTCAATTTATATTTGAAAAATCAATGCCCAGGCTTATTCACTGTCCACTCAACAAACTAACTTTTATTGTTAAGTGTTAAATACTGTTAGTAGCTAAATATAGCCAGCATTTATTGAGCATATTCCATGTTCCTAGCACTGAGATAAGCACTTAACATGCATTATTTCACCTAAGCTTAGCATTAGGCATTATTATTATTATCTTTTTACAGAGGCTTAAAAAAGTTAAAACATTTGTTCAGATTATGAGGCAGTAAGAATTTGAACTCAGGTCCGTCTCACCTTAGAATCTGTTCTTAACTACTGCACAAAGTATGTGCTGCTAGCTGTCAGTATGTTTTTTGAACTAGATGATGGTGTTCATTAAATGAACACAAGTTAAACCACCAAACCACCTTTTAGATATCATTACATATCTATTAAGCTGTCAGAATTTTAGATAAAAAATAGTAGAACTTTGGTAATTAGGTATATGTATACATTGCTAGAAGCAATGTCAATGGATTAATTCCTTCTGGATATGTCGATTAAAGATTTTTGTCAAATTTGAGAGGTTTTTAGCATTATTTCTTCAAATATATTTTTCTGCACTTTCCTTTCCCTATTTCATTAACATTGTATATTAGTTGGTACACTTGACATTATCTCCCAGGTCTCTGAGGCTCAGTTTCTTTTTCTTCTACCTTCTTCTTTGTTCTTCAGTTTGGAAAATTTCTATTGATCTATCTTCAAGTTTATTGATTCTTTCTTCTGCCATCTCAAATCTGCTGTTGAACCCATATAATAAATTTTTCATTTCTATTATTGTACTTTTTTTAAAAGACTTATTTTATTATTTTTGACAGAGAGAGAGACAGATATAGAGAGACAGGGAGAAGGGAGAGGGCCCAGAGTAGCCTCCGTGGTTGTATGTCATCAGTTTTTGACATGGTTTCATTCCACACAGGTGGGTGGGGGCCATGCAGGGCAGAAACTGGGCTGGGGTTTCCTGCATGGGAGGCATGCCCCCATGACCTGGGGGCTGAACCAGGGGCCTCCCACATGGGATGCTCGCCCCAGCAAGAACCGAACTGGGGACCACACCCCAGTTCAGTATATGGGTCTGTACAGACCAGGGCTGGGGATTTGATCCTTGGATCTCAGGACTGCAATGTGAGCACTTAACCTGCTGAGCCATCCTGGCTTCCCCTATTATACTTTTTAATGTAGAATTTTCATTGGTTTTTTTTTTAATAGTTTATACAGTAGACACTCCATTAACTATAACTCAAGCAACCAGTACTCTTAAGCAACCAGCAAAAAGAAGAGAAAAAAGAAATATATTTCATTTATCTCCCATGGGTGCTGGTTAACTGAGAGTCTACTGTCTTGTCTCCATTGATATTTCCTATTTTGAAAGTCATTGTCATAATTTGCTTGCCACTGGTGTTGTATTTTGCTTGCCACTGACATTGTCTATTTATTATACTAGCTGCTTTGAAGTCTTTGCTAAACCGAACATGTGGGCCCATTTAGAGTCAGTTTCTTTTTATTGCTTTTTCCTCTGACTATGGGTCACAGTTCCCTATTTCTTTGCATGTCTTATAATTTTTGGGTGAAAACTGGACAATTTAGGTAATATCTTGTGACAACTCCTGATTTTGATGTATGTTTCTGAGTTTTTGTTGGATTGTTTTAGCAAATTACCTGGATTTGAAGTGTGGGATTCATTTCCCCTTTGTTGTGTGGCTGCTGATGTCTTTACTCGGTTCTTTATTCTTATTTTTAATTTTTAGCCTGGCTTCCTAGAGGGTTTCCCTGTGTCTGCGTGGCCCATAAGTTTTCCACTGTCACCCATTGGCTCTGTGTGTGGGTTGGGATAAACAAAGTTGCAGCCAGCTCTCCAATCTACCTTCACTTTTACTTTTTGTCAGTCTCTCTTCAGTCTCCCTAGGCAAGGGTATAGCTTGCCAGGTAAATATGGGAAGTTATAGTTCTTGTATGGCTCTCTCATTTCTATAATCAGCCTCCTTAAAATTCTGGCTGGTCCACTGCTCCCCCTAGGTGGGTCTGAACCTCAGGCTAGCAATGCTGAGGATTTTCTACTGTGCTCATCACATGTAGCTTTTAAAGGCACAACCCACAAGTTTCTCCCTCTGGCAGCAAAACTTCTGGTTCCTGACCAGCTTCACGATGGTAAGAATGAGGGCGGGGATGAGGGCAGCCCAGGCAAGAGGGCCATAGACATTCACTGTTCTTACCCTCAACTCCAACAGTTAAAAAAAATACTTTTTAATTTGTTGTTTCCACTTCGTAAATTTCTGCAGCCCTGATTGATTGTCTTTTTTTTTTAATTATTTTGTCTCGTTGTACACTTACTTTTTATGGAAAAGATTCACTGACCTTTTCATATGCCATAGCTAAAAGTCCCTTTGGTTTATTCTTTCTGCAGAATGATCTTTTAAGATGTAACAAGAAATATAAACCTATTTAATTGACTTAGTAAATCTATTTGGGGGGATTATATAATGAGGTTAGAAATAACTTAAATGTACAGCATTTGGAAAGTATTTTTAAAGATTTACTTTTTTTATTTTTTATTTTTTGACAGAGAGAGAAACAGAGAGACACAGAGAGAAAGGGGAAGGCCCAGAGCAGTCTCCATAATTTACAACATTAGTTTTCCATATAGTTTTACTCCACAGGTGGGTGTGGGGCTGTGCAGGGCAGGAACTGGGTCAGGACCCTCCCACATAGGCCCCGGCAAGAACTGAACTGGGGGCACACCCCAGTTCAGCATATGGGTCCACCTGGGCCGGAGCTGGGATTCGATCCTCGGTCTACAGGGCTGCAAAGCGAGCGCTTAACCCACTGAGCCATCCCAGCTTCCCCTGGAAAGTATTTTTAAAAAGTGCATAATCAGAGTGATAAAAGACCACATTGACTTGAAACATGATCCATTATGGACTATATCAAATGCACATTCTCAATTTGTATAAAACATGCTAACTAAAAACTGTGTGTTTATTTATTTGGATAAAGATATGGAATGCATTTGCAGAGATGGTTTAATATTTATTTTAAGTAATTTCTCTAAAATTAGTTAGATCCAAGATTTTTAAAATTTTTATAATTGTTTTCACCCTTCCTGCTTAAAGTGTTTAATTCTAACTGCGTGTGTTTTGGGAACATAAATTAGAAACTGTTAGACATACCACTACATTTTAAATAACAATTTAATGTTATGCATTCTGTTTATTATATTTGATATTTTTAACATGCCTGATGCATGGTTTTGCTTACTCACTTGTTCATTTTGTAACTAAGACTTGAAAAGTAAAGTTGCCTTTCTGGTCATTAATCTAGAATTTCTAATATGAGAAACTGTCCCCTTCCACCAATAGTCTACAAAGCTTGTTTCTTCCAGCAAAATCCTTGACAAGAGAAAAAAAATTCCTCTAGTTACTTGGAAAGGTTTTGAAATCATATTGTCTGTCTGTCTTGTCATACTTATTCAAAGTCATTGAGCATCCTTGCATGAATTCTCCCTCACATTGCTGATATTTAGACAGCATTGTGCTTGCCTGGAGGACACATTCCTTTCTAACTATTTCCTGAGTTCCCTAAACACACACACACATACACACACACACACACACACACACACACACACACACACTTCCCTTAGGTACAATGTAATTGAAGTTGTGCGAGATCAGGTATGAAAGGGTGAGCTTAACATTTGACAAATCTCAGAGAGGCAAAAATCTATGAGGGCTGTCCAGAAAAAATCCAGCCACTGTCAATATAATGACAACAGTTAGATGGCTGGACACTTTCCGGACAGCCCTCATAAGTCATTAAACAATAGTGTTCCTTCTTTCTAAAAAAGATTTTTATTAAAATATAGCTAACATCTAATATTATAGTAGCTTCAGGTATACACAAAATTATTCAACATTTATAAACCTAAAGAAGGGATCACCATGATAAGTCCAGCAACTATCTGACACTGTACTATGCTGTCTCAATATTAATGACTATATTTCCTGTGCTGTACAGCCCCCTGACCAGTCTAGTACCCACCTGGCCCTATACAGTTATTGCCATATTATTGACTATATGCCCTATGTTTTTCCTTACATTCCTATGACTATTTTGTACTTCTTAATGCCTTTACCTTTTTCACCCAATAGTATTCCTTTATAATAACCAAAGTGGCAACTGTATTTCACTAAGCCTATGATTGAAAAAAAAAACACTGAATAATGCATTGAGCATGTGAAAATTATACAATTTAATTCATGGGATTATAATAACATTTCTTTTTTAAAAAAGTAATAGAGCCATCAATTTAAATCAATCATAAACTTTGACAGGATTAATTTTAGTGCACAATTAATAAGGAAACATTTATTAAGCACTTCCTATATACAAACTTTCTTTTTTAATTTACTTTGTTATTAATTGTTAAATTATTTGGGTTGACATTGGTTGGTAAAATACACAAACTTTTACATGTCTAGACTTGGCATTTAGAGTTATAAAAGACAGTCCTTTCCCTCAAGGTATGGAGTATACAAGATCGGTATAGTAGTTGGCAGCACATGATAAAGGAAAACTTGTTGAGAGGAGGAAGACTTCTCTGAGGGCTAGGATGTTTTGTCCATCCATTTAACCACATGTATGGAATATTTACTATATTCTATGCATTGTTCTAAGTGCTGGGGAATATGATGACCAGACATAGAAAGTTGCTGCTGTCATTGAGTTTATATTCTAGAAGGGGAAGACCCATAACAAATAGCAAACAAATAGACACTGTAATGTCAGTAAATGAGAAGTACTATGATGAATAATAAAGTGGGATGATAGAACAGCAAGGGATTAGGGTAGGGAGAGGGGGTACTGTTCACATAGGTTTGTCAGAAAAGATCTCTCTGAGAAGACGATATTTTAGTGGAGAACTGAATTGTATAAAGTAGTTAGCCATGCAGAGATGCAAGGGAAGCATTTTAGGTACAGGAAATGGCATGTATACAGGTATAGGTGGGAACTGGATTGGCAAAATCTAAGAAGAGCGGAAATCCAGCAGTGACTGGAGAGAAATGGGATAGGGTACAGAAGTAGGAGATGAATACACTGAAGGAAGCAGAGGTCAGTGCTGCATACAGCCTTACAGGCCATGGTGACTGTGGTAGAAGGCCCTTAAAAGTTCTAGTTAGGACTGTAATCCGATCAAATTTGAAGAAGATCACTGACTATATGAGGAATGTATTATATTGATATAAGGGAAGGAGCCAAAGCCTGTTTGGAGGTATATTAATTAAGGTAGGCTAAACTGCTATAAGAAAAACCAAATGTGTAATTATTCAAACACACTGGAAATTTATTTCTCACTTGCACTAACATTACAGGAAGGGTATTCCAAATCTGAAGGAGGCTCTTTTCCACACATTGATCCAGGGACCCAAGCTCCCTCCATGTTTTATAACTTCACCATCCCCTAAAACCTTGCCTTGTACAAAGTTGATTCTGACCATGTTCGGAATTCAATTTTTTCATTCTCTACTGAATCATTCCTACTATATACAAACACTCTACATTGTAACTTCTCCCACCTAAAGAAATACCTCCTGGTCACCCCTAGTTATTGCCCTATTTGTTGCCTTATAGCAAAACTCCTCAAAAGACTTGCCTGTACATTCTCTACTCCCCATTATTTTCTCAACCCACTCATAAGATTGTAAGGTTCCACCAAAACTACTCTTCCCAAAGTTGCCAATGACTTGATCTTTTCAAATTTAATGGTCAACTCCCAGTTCTCATTCTACTTGGCCTTTCAGATATTCAAAACTTCATTGTAAGGAAGAGTTCACAAATGATGTAAACTTGGGACCATCAGTATATGGATAATATTTAAAGTCATGGGACTAGATGAGATCTGCTAGGATTGAGTACATATGGGGAAAAAAAAGAGTGCTGAGGAGAGATTGAATGCTATGATACTCCCATAGTTTGGGGTTGGAAGGAGGAGGTAAGTAAGCAAAGCAAACTGAGAAAAAGTGAAAAGTAAGACTGGAGAAAAATTGTGAGAGTGGGGCATTCTAGGAACCAAGAGAAGAAAGGGTTTCAATAAGCATGAATTGATTATATTTGTCAGATACTATCTGAAAGCAATAACTAGGGGTGACCAGGAGGTATTTATTTAGGTAGGAGAAGTTACAATGTAGAGTATTTGTATATAGTGGGAATGATTCAGTAGAGAATGAAATATTGATGATTGAAAAGCAAAGGTCTTGAGCAGGGCACAAATGGAGGGATTGGCTTTATATAGGATCCAGGACTATTCATCCACTGTACTAAGGGGGGAGGCAGAAGAGAGGGTTCAGATGCAAGTAGGTTGGTAGATTTGGTGATGAGAGGTATGAAATCTTTCCTTTGAGAGGTAGTAAATTTGTTACATCAGAGAGTAGGAGAATGAGTTGACTAAGACCACAAGGGAGTTAATGGTTGACACAAGTAGTTGTCTTTTAGGCCGAGCTACAAAATTGGAGAACATGAGCTCATAAGTAGTTGTTTGTAAAATAAGATTTGGTAACAAATTAGTAAGCAAAGATTTGGTGCATTTATTTTTTAGATTTCTTCCTAAAGTCTAGGCTCCAGGAACAAGATGTCCAGAGGAGACCTACTTCTTTCTATACCCGCATGTGCAACCCCTGGGTTTCCCTGTTGGGGGTGAGTAACTTCATTTTGATTTCAGTTGTCCTTGAGATAAAATTCAAATGGAGATAAGTGTGATCTCATGGATATAACGGAGGAGAGGAAAGAGGAGAGTCTTAACTAGGAGCAGTGTGATTTAGTTACCTGTTACATTAAAATTTAGATGAGACCACATATAGCAACATTACATATAATATACCACTTACTTTAATCAGTGGTTTACTTGTATAATAATGAATCATCTCTGATAACCTCTGGGTCACTAAATTTTTATAATAGATATTCTAAATTGCATTATATTGCTCTTATTTGTTTCTTTTAGGGAAGAGTTGGACAAAGAGCTGAGATAGAATACCTATTTATTGATTGTTTTAATTAGAAGGTACTTTCAGGAGGCGTCTTCTCAAATATCTGCTTAAGTGAGGTTTTATGAATTGAGTGAACTTCAGTTATTCAGACTTGTAGAGTGATCAGAGGTTGATGGGAGGGATTATTGTTTCTTAAGATACTAGACCTGTGGCTTGCTTACCTTGTGATAACTATTAGGTGACTTGCCCTTCCTACTTTGTTTCCACAGGCTATCGGGTCCCTTCTCATCATGTTTGTGATCCAGTGGGTCTATACTCTAGTTAACCTAGGTGTTGCTGCCATTGTGTATTTCTACATTGGTCAGACCAATCCAGGGCTTCATCTTGGTAAGCAGCAAAGCCATTTTGCCACTACCTCCCTTCTTCTCTTTTAGCATTCATGGAAGAGAAATGCTTTGAGCACTTATTAAATGTCAACACTGACTTAGATATGAATCCCATTTTCAAGTAGCTTAAAATATAAAGTGCACATAAATTATAACAAATTAAAACATAACAATTTGTGGGGTTTATAAGACATGTAGAAGTAAAATTAATGACAATACTAGCAGAATTGCCAGGAGGGAGGAAATGGAAATATACTGTTGAAAGGTTCTGATACTATGTGTAAAATAGTATCATTTAACACTAGACTGTGATAAGATAAAAATGTGTACTACAGACCCTAAAGCAACTACAGTGTTCCCTCGCCACTTCGCACTTCATGTTTTGTGGCTTCAGTGCTTCGCGGGTTTTTCCAAAATATTCATCAAAAAATAAAAATGAAAAAATACAACCATGTTGGCAGCCACATTGCGGAAAGGAGCGTTGTTTCATGTTGATGCGCAAGAGAGAAAGAGTCTCCGAGTGAGCCTAAAGCTTCTATGAGTCAAGTGAGAGCCTCTCCTCCGCCACCCACACAAGACTCTTCGCCTCTCTCAGAAAGCAATGTTGATTAATGTTTATTACTGTATAAGGTTTTGTAATTAACCTTATTAATTAGCACTGACACGTTTAAGTAAATACGTATACTGTTGTCATTTTTGTCTTAAATGAGTAAAGTATGAATACGGTTTACATATTTAAAACATTCTTGTACCTGCATACACGAAAATTCCTAGGGGCAAATCCTACTTCGCGGTTTTTCAGCTTTCGC
>PVKE010049492.1:0-11250 GCA_004027555.1 Craseonycteris thonglongyai | reverse complement strand
AAAAAAAAGGAAAACTTAACTTTACTCAGTTTTATACTCATAGTTGCCATTATAGTATATCCTGCATCTTTCCCTGGACCCACAGTGACTGGAAGCACTGCTATTCTCAGGACACATTCCACACAAAGGAAAGTAATTTGCAATTAACAACTGAATTAAGTGAAACTTCCCTTGTGGGTTTTGAATAAAGGTAAGATTTGGTAGTAAGCACACATCAACCTTCTTTCTTGAATCTTTTCTCCTTTAATCCACAATATATAATTAACCTTTCTTTGACATTATAAAACTTGTCATTAATAGTGACCAAAAATATTCACATCACATATATTATTTACAAAGCACCTCATAAAGGTAATAATTGGTAATAGTTATGGGGTGTTTACAATGGGCCACATACTGTTCTAAATGATTGCCATGTTAACTCAATCTTCACAACTCTATAAAGTAGGATTACCTCCTGTTATAAATGGAGAAACTAAGTCAAGGAGAGGCTATGAGGTGCCCAGAGAAACATGGCTAATGATTGGTAGAGCTGGTCTAAGATGTATCACTGACAATAGGAGGGGGTTACATATCCCCAAATCAAATGCCGCTGGGACCAAACTACAATAGTACTGCAGCCTACCATGTATGTTCACCTTCCTTGACTTCACTAGGACCAAGGTGAAAGTGTTAACAGAAGAAATTAAAATCTATAAAGCATGATCAAAAGTGCAGCTCCATGGTTAAAAGAAGGAATATACAGAAAACACAACTAGGACTTTCAGTAAACTCCAGGGCAACTTTCACAGGGAAAGGCAAGGCCTGGCATGACAAGACAGGAGCACTGATATGAGAGCCCACACACAAGGGCCACAATCCAGCCACTTGGGAACATCTACTCTATTACATCCTCCCCCAAACTCTTCTGTTTTACTTTTCTGTCTTATTTGATTTCCCTAGTAGTCTCCACAACCAAAAAATTATTTGTTCAGTATAATCCTCTGAACTGACTTACACAAATCTATCTTCTCTAAGTTTGAGCAGCAAAAGTCCATCTTCTGAAGGCCTTAATATCCTCTGGGTAAACTTCTCCTTATGGTTCCATGTTAAGAGAACTGAGAGACCCTTACAAAGAATTCCAGCAAACTTGACCACCTCCCCACTGAATTCCTGAATAGCTACAGTTAACTGGAGACCGACCTAATAATCATATTCACAGAGCACAGCTTCAGGATATATACCGAACTGTTAAGTCAGTGAGGAAACTTCTCCATCTACATTAGAACTGCCAAATACCGGTAGTTCAAGCTTTTTTGTTTCCTAAGCATATATTACTTCTGCAGGGAGTTAACTTCAGGAACTTACCTACTGAAAACAGGAAGGCTATTTAAGTATCCAATCACCAGTAACTTTCATATTCATGAATCTCACAAAACAGGAGCAAAAAGGAATTTAACCAACGTTCTTCTGTTACACAGAAAAGTCCCCAATGAAAACAGCCTAACAATAGCACCGGCTTCTTCACAACTTTGTTAATAGTGTTGGGAAACACTGGTCATGTAATTGATGGTTGACTAACTCAACGGTTTCATGTCATTTAAGAATAACAAACATAAACTCACAAATATTTTAAGTAAAACATAAATAGAGAGAAGAAATACCTCAAGTTCCACCAGAGCTGCAGTCACTGCATCTGTCGCAAGAGCACCAGCCTGTAGCTTTTCAATTGCCTGTGAAACCAAGGGGAGAAATGGTTCACTGTAAAACCACAACTTTTCAAACACACCCAGAAACTTCCAAAGGCTTAAAAAGCTGTAGGAGACATTCGGAGTTGATAAATATTGATCACTAGTTTCATTCCATATGTCAAGATATAAACTACTTAGATTTAAAATAATCAAGTATTTATATTCAGGATAATTTATAATATAGTTCATTTAGTATTTAAATTAGGACAATGAAAATAATATAACCACTAAATGAAAAGTGCAAGGAATTCAGTAAGTAAAAGGACTTCATTCATCACAGGGCAAATCAAATAGCCATAGAAATTATATGAATTCAGTTTGGTTTAAATATTCTGACAATTCATATTTTATATAGATAATTGCATCTCAGACTAAGCTAGTAATTTCTACTCCCACTTTACTACTCTTGCCACCCCTAACTATAAAAAACAGTGACTTTCAATCACAGAGGTATTTCAAAATCCTTAGATGGAAATAAACATTTGACAAAAGCATTTTTGATATTATAATATATTCTATGGTGAAATAAATCATTCTTATGAAGCATAAACTACAGAGAGTAAAAGTCTATGAAATCACTTTACTTTTGGGGTATAAATTAATACAGGGCAGTAAGAAAAGAAAGATTGATTTCTAAATGAACTATTAAAGCTCCAATTTAGTCAACAAAAAGCTGAAACACTGACAATTGTATTAAACTTTTAAGAAGTGCATTCATTGTATAAATTAAGGAGGTTGATTATATACTACAAATGTATTAGGTTTCTAGGACTACAGTAGTTCTATGTAATAAAACGTTTTTCTTTTCAGATAATGAAAATATTTCATACTTGAAAAATAAGGTAAAAAATATAAAAGAGTTTAGAGAATTTTTAGCTTCATTATAAATTCAAAAAAATAAAAATCCCTGTGCACAAACTTTTCCTTTCTATAGAGTGAAAGTTTTGCAAAAATTTAAATATATATGATTATGAGTCCATAGTTCCAAAATTACAGAATTTATTCTGTGAAAGGGAAGATCTAACAACATGATCTGGAGAATAAATACACACATACACACAAACTGACAAATATGAGCCAAAGTCCAAACCAAAAATTATCTTATAAATCAAACCCTAAAATTCTGAATTTCAAAGTAAAGCTGCTTTATGGTCAAAACTGAAATATTTCTATCATACACATTCCCTTCATACCTTCTGACAAGCTCGTTTGCATACATGTTTATATTCCTTGGCTTTGGATTCAGAATGATAACCTGCACCTGTAGTGGAACAAACCACGCAATTATTAGTATTCATAAACTATTAGAAACCTTGCTTATATTATATAAGTAGTTCATACAAACAGATATTCTCCTAGTGACAAAACAATTGTCCTGATTGTATTTAACTGTATTAGAGTTTTAAAAAATAGTTTCTTTCTCCTTCATAAAAAAAAAATTCCAATGCCATGCCTTATCTCCTTTTTCAAAAGCTGTTTTCCTGGGAGAGGCACTAGAAATAGCTCATGTCCCCAAAGAGGCTTTATCAAGGTCACCTCTCCTCCTTCTGAAAAACTTCTCACCAAAGTTAATTTTTTAGTCTGGAGTTGGTAACCCAAGCATTGTCAGGAAAAGGGTCCCTTCAAGTTCTCTGTTGACCTTTATAAAGCACCTTCTATTTGGGAATCCAGAATTCTTTAGTGTAACTTTAGAAAACTAGGTATTAATAGTTTGTAAATAACATTTGAAGTTGAGGGGTGTTACATCCCATTTGCCCACAACCACCACCAATAATAATACCCCCACTTCTACCCACACCTTTACATAGTCTCACCTCCTGGGATGTAAGCTCTGGGGTGTCTCTGAAACTGCAGCCACTGCCTATTAGAAATCCTGTCAGTCCCTGTCTCTTAATAAAACATCCAGCAACTTCCTCAAAAGAAAGGCTCTGAAATTTGTCTCCCTAAAAGATTTAATACTTGTTTACTTAGGGATTTGAAAATCTAAATAAGAAAGAAACCAAGACCTGTTGTGATCATTCAGCTTCTAATCCAAGCTCTGAACCCTCCTCCTCCCCACCACAAGACTCCATAGGAGTACAACATTAAGGAAGGTTAAGAGCTGTATCTCTAACCCTCTTGGCTGCCCATATGAGACTGAGGACTGACACAAACTTAACTCCTTTTCTCAAGGCAGAGAAAGAACTGACCACAAAGCTATGGGTAAGTGACCCAAGAACAGAAAAGATGCCCAAGTAGCAGGAATCTACAATACATCCAAATTCAAATTCTGTTTTCCAGAACTTCATAGAACCTGTTCCAACATTTAATAAGCCTCTCTTCCTGGTTCTGTAATAGGTGATCTGGGTTCTGTTGTCTTAAATCTCAGGGCCCCAGTCTTGCAGCAGTTTCCCAAAGCATGGGATACTTCTGCCACATACAGTAAGTATTGATTGAGTTCTGGTTAACAAAGAGTCTCCTTAAATTATCAGGCATCTACCAATCCCCATGGGTGCTGGTTAACTGAGAGTCTACTATATATAACTTTACTATATGGATGACAGCATTAATGGCATTAACATATAAAACTTTCTGCTTAGAATAGAAAAAAAGTCTCAACATGGCTCCAGTATATCTTTAATATCTGGTTAACACTTGCTAATTACTATATTTAACAAAGGAGGAGACAGTAGGCTTGGGATATAAGTAAGCTACTGGCATGCAACAGGATCTAGCTAAAATTTAATTACACAATTTTGTTTGCACTGGTTTAAAGTTATTTTTCTTCATGTGTATGATACTAAAATTGTATTTTAGTAAAAGATAAGTTTCATTTCTAAAATTTTAAGATAAAAAATGTTTAGTTTTTTCACATTAGGTAAACAGTATGGATAATATAAAGATAAAATAAAAATCAAGAATCTACCATTCAAATAAAATGTGGGAAAGTCTCCTTAGTGCTAAAGAAAAGCATTAAGGGGAAGCCGGGGTGGCTCAGTCGGTTAAGCGCTCACTTTGCAGAGCCGGGGACCAGGGATCAAATCCTGGTCCGGGCCCGTGCGGAACCATATGCTGAACTGGGAACTCCTCCAGTTCAGTTCTCTCTCTGTCTCTGTCAGTTCTCTCTCTGTCTCTGTCTCTGTATCTCTCTTTCTCTGTCAAAAATAAATAAATAAATAAATAAATAAATAAATAAATAAATAAATAAATAAATAAAAAAGAAAAGCGTTAAAATCTCTACACTGAATGAGAAATTGAAAAGTTGTCCCTAATTTTGCAAGATATATGGCTCTGCATAATAAATCATTTAGAAAGGGGAGGTCACCCTTAATCCATACAATTTTGCCATAACCTAGATTCCCTCCAATTACCTGCTGGCCCCCAGCACCAACTTAATCTAGGAGCCATTATCATCAAGTGTGTGTCTGAGAAAGGATGGGTATTACCTGATTAGTATAGACAGCAATGCTTTCCAGCTTAAACACCAGCTCTATGTTCTTGCTTGTTATAAATGTTTCTTGTACAATTTTCAAATACTCATTCTGAGTAAAATGACTCATTGGGTACTATGAAAGATGCACCTTCAATATTGTATACTAGAAATGACAATGGTCTAGGGAGGAATCTAAAGACAGAATTTTCAGTTCCAGAGTTATTTCTACAAATTTACCTCATTTCTTCATAAAATCACTTGAATAAAAAGAAAATTGAACCTGGGTTTTTGTTGTTGTTGTTGTTGTTGTCATTGTCGTTGTTTTTAGATTCTTCTGGATTCGAGTCTATAGGACTTCTCAAGTTGTCCAGTCTAAACACAGCCAAAGGTTAATGACCAGGCAGGACAACTGTTTGACAAGAGGAAACAATTCCACTCCTCACCCCATACCAAAGCTAATCTTGCTACCATCCTGCTTGACTGTCTGCTGAAATTTTGAAAGGAGAATCAGTCATCCTTCTTCCATTGGAGGTCATGAACTTTATAATCTGAATGCAGGCAAATAAAAATGACTATAAAGGAAAAAAAAAAAGCCTATCAAGCAGACCTGGGCAAAGGTACACTGTTCTGACACCCAAGACCCTTCAATGATGAGGGACCAAGTGGTTGAACCTCACATTATCTGTCCTTGAGGTTCTCCAAAGTAGAGATTACAGACTGATGTATATTGCCAAGAGAAGTAGATGGGGACTCAAGGACCCACTTAAGGGTTTCTCAACCTGGCTCTAGAACAAACTAGCCATGTCGTTGATGCCACTCAATTGCTCTGGTTTTAAGGTTCCTTGTTTAGAGGATGCTGGGATGGTTCAGTGGGTTGAGCACTTGTCTTGCAGTCTTCGGTCGAGGATTGAACCATGGCCCCGCCCATGTGGAACCATATGCTGAACTGGGGTGTGGCCCCAGTTTGGTTCTCATTGAGGCAAGCCTCCTATGTGAAAGGCCCCCAGTTGGGCTCCTGCCCCAGGCATGCTTCCCATGCGGGAGGTCCCTTGCCAGTTCCTGCCCTGCACAGCCAGTTCATTCCACCCACCTGTGGAATGAAACCTTGCGGAGGGGAAAACTAATGATGTGCATCTATGGAGACTGCTCTGGGCCCTCCCTCTTTTCTCTGTCTCTCTCTCTCTATCAAAAACAATAAAAATAAATCTTAAAAATAAATAAATAAATAAAAGGCTTCTTGTTTACAGTATTAAGAAGACAAATTAGCTCTAAGACTATGCAATTATATACTGAGATGGACATAGTTAAAATTAGGTCAATAAAGTTTTTTTCAGCAGCATTATTTTTAAAACTACAAACCAGAGTTTAAGAAATTGTTCTGTCTGATTTTAACACTACCTAAACATATCTAGTATATAGGATAAAAGTGAAAAAATTGGGTAGTGGAGAGAAAAAGAGAAAGAACTATCATTATAAGATCTTCCAAGTGGGGAATTAGTGAAGGCGCTCTCTATATTGAAGTCAATCTCTTTGGTTCCTCTCTGGTAATGTGTTTGCCTCCTCCAGAGGTAAAATTCATTTCTTAGTGCACTTCAATGCAAAGGGAAAAATACATCATTTTCATCTTCCAACTTACTCAGAGCTTACCTGCATGCACCAACACAAAGCCCCCTCGCTTCTCTTTATGGGACTGCTTGATTTCTAACTCTTTGGCTGTTATTTTAACAGCCGAAACCTGAGATGATCTGGAAGGCAGCCCTTCTCCAGAACTCATCCCCTTCTCCATGGTCATTCTCCGAGATTATCATCTTCTATTGGCAAAAGAGCATACTTCCATCCAAAAGTAATTGCAATGAGAAATTACCCTAAAGGAAAACAGACAAAGATGATACACATTCCTTTCCACTAACACACATAACTTAACAAATTAGTATGAAGATAACTTTTCAGAAAACCTACTTTAAAGTTATTTCACTGAATAATACAAAGAATATAAAAAGGTTAGAACTGAAATTTCTCTGTCCACTGACATTAATGTGACATTGCTTGTAGTCACATTAACAAAAGGACTGTTGTAAAAAGACTTCACACTGAGTCCAAAAATATTTTACCTTTCATTTTATCTACGTTGGAAAAAAAAAAAAACCTCACTATAATGTAATTATCAGGGAAGCCAGGATGGCTCAGAGGATTAAGCACTCGCTTTGCAGCCTTGGGGACCAAGGATCAAATCCTTGCCCGGGCCCACGCAGACCCACATGCTGAACAGAGTGAGGTGTGCTTCCCATATGGGAGGGCCCCAGTTTGGTTCTCACCCCACCACACACCTGTTCTACCCCTGGCTTGAGGAGGCCTCAGCCCAGTTCCCACCCAGCAGGGCCCCCACCACCACATCAAAAACTGATGACTGACATACAACTACAGAGACTGCTCTGGGCCCTCCCCCTTCTATCTGTCTCTCTGTCAAAAACAATAAATCTTTTAAAAATATATATAAAATAAACAAAAAGCAATTTATATGACAAAGTTTCTAATATTTCTCACAATCTTCTAGCAATCTTAGCTTAATAAGAATAACAATGGCAGAATACAGTTCATATTACGGAAAAGCGAATCATTTAAAAATAGACAGAGATTTAAAGAAAATCCACTAGCAAGGTTGTTGAAACTATTTAAACACCTAGATTCACACAGTTAGGAAAAATCTGTACCTTAACATAAATTGAGAATTGGAGAGGGGCACAAATCTTTCTTTTCCAATATAAAACCTAAATAGTAACATAAAGAGTGACTTAGCTGCCTAATCCACAAAAGCAACATTACTCAAAGTGTGGTCTGCACACCAGTGTTACCAGCCTGCAAGAAATTATAATTTTAGGGAAGCCGGGATGGCTCAGTGGGTTAAGCGCTCACTTTGCAGCCCCGAGAACCAAGGATCAAAGCCCAGCCCAGGCCTAAGTGGACCCATATGCTGAACTGGGGAGTGCCCCCAGTTCAGTTCTCAATGGGGTGAGACCCCAGCCCATTTCCTGCTCTGTGCAGCCCCGTGCCCACCAGTGGAATGAAACTATGTGGAAAAAACAATGATATGCAACTATGAAGACTGTTCTAGGCCATCCCCCTTCTCTCTGCCACTCTGTCAAAAACAATAAAAATAAATCTTTTAAAAAAAAGAAATTATAATTTTATTAATATAGTAATTGCTTTATATGCACACTTTTTTTGTTTTTCTTTTTATATATGAACATTTTTAATAACTACTATGTACAGTTTTTGCATTTTTTTCTATTTCCTTATGTCTTATTTATAACTATATATCTGAAACACTTTTATATTATAAATCTAATTAAAATTTGAGCTTTTATTTTTATATTTCATTCAGAGTTCCATATTTCAGTCATATTTCAGTTGTGTTTGCGTTTTATTTTGGTTTTTGTATTTGTTCGTTTGTTCTGTTTGCATTTTACAAAAGAAATAGTCACCAACAGATTGAAAAATTTAAGTTGGTTCTTTACAGCAGAGATGATCTGAGAAACACAGTAATGTGGTATTTTAACTTCCTTTACTTCCTGGTTAAAAAAAGTTCATTTAGTTTTTATTATATAATATTTAATTTAAAATACAAATGGTTTTAAATTATATATATATATATATACACACACACACACACACGTGTATAAATGTATATATGCTGTTGTATTAAATTGTTTACATATATTCGAAAATGCAGGAAAATTTTTTGATTACAAAATAGTTCTGAGCTGATTAAACAAACAGTGAATTAAAATGCCTGTTTTATTTTTGTTTTGTGGTTGTGCCTGTCTTTCTAAGGATGGATTTTCTTCCTAAGACTTCACAAGAATCTGCCTCAATTACCTTTATTTGACTTTGGTTAGTTCTCTATGATAGGCTTCTATTTATCCATGTGTCAGTTAAATTTAAATGATTATAGGTCATCTGCCAGCCTACACAGGCCATCATGTCTGACCCAGGCATGAAATGAGTTTAGGCCCATTAGTCCCCACAAAATAGAATGAGTAAAAATTTAGGCTTTGGAAAATTAAAGCTTCAATTAAAATGAAAGCACACCCAAGCAGTATGAATTATTGTTTCAAGCAACTATCATCAGATGTATTTTTTGTATATAAAAACTTAGAATATCTATATTATATAATGAATTAAGTTTGCTGCCATAGGCTTTTTAACATGTAAAAGATTTTAAAACACTGCTTCTCAAGCATGTCTGAAAAAAACAAAATGTGGAAGATGAATTAATGTGCTACTTCTTGAGCAACCTACCATCCCTCAGACACTATCTGAAATATATTTATTTTGTAAACCATGTCATCTCAATAAACTCCAAAAATGTTGGCTCCAAAGTTCTGCTGGACTGTGAAAAGAACACAAGTAGAAAAAGTATCCAATGTACAACTCTGGCCTCCAACTCACAATGGTTACTGGAATGATTATAATTCAATCAGAAATCAAGCAACTTTTCCAACATCAGTTTTTGTTTAACTCAGAATCCATTAAAGGCCTAACCTTCCTAATAAATAAAGAGTTCCAACAAATGACTAAAAAAAAAAAAGACAAAAAACGGCTAATAGGCAAATACCAGTTCACAGAAAAATTACATAACAGTTTAAACAGATCAAAAGATGCTAAGCCTCACTCAAAAGAATGATGCATATTAAAACTACACTCAAATACCATTTTTTTAACTTGGATTTGCAAGCATCAAAAAGTAAGAGAACATTTGTGTTTTGAAGGTATAGAGAACTAGGAGTTCTCATACATTAGCAACAGCAGCATAAACGAATAGGGTAATTAGGCAAAATCACACAAAATTACAAATGCACACTGAAGAATTGTCTGTAATAGGAATGATATGAACCAATAATATGTGCAGATAAAAGGGGTTAATAAAAGCAGCCACTGGAGGGAAAAGTGGTGAATGATATGTTCTCGATATGTACAAATATGGAATGATCCATCTTGAAGGTATTTTGGTAAATAAAAAAGATATGCAACAAAAACATATGTAGTATCATATTTTGAGGGAGGGGAGAAAAAAATAACATGCTAAATATATGTGCAAAGTACAAATCTGGAAGAATATACCAAAAAAATAGTATAACAGTGGTCACCAGTAGGAGATTTAGATGGACAAAAATGGGGTAGAAATTTCACTGTTCACCATTTTGTACCTTTCAATTTTGAACAATCTGAGTGTATTACTTATAAAAATTTTGTAATATATTTATTAGAACACAAGGCATTAGCTAAGTCCAAGTTCCAAAACAGGGTAAGCCTATGACATCCCATTTAAAAAATGCAGTACCGTAAGTGGTGAAATGCCATATTCTGAAACTTCTCAACACTCACCCTATCTAGGGAAGGAGTAGGCAAAAACATGGCCAATCAACAATACTGGCCCAAGAGCCATTTCTTTTTCTGTTTTTCTAGACCTTGAATTTCTGGGGTCTACAAACTATAGGTAATCCAAATTTAAAGTCAATCAATCACAGTATTTGATCTCTACAGTTAAGAATAAAGAGTAAAATATAAATTATGATCATACATTAACATCAAATATCCCTGTGATGTTTTTATCACATCTGTAGTCATTATTACAAGTTACTATTTGAAATTGATCAAATATACTTATAATACATGTACAAGAAAAACCTCTAACACTTCAGCTCAATACAAAAGGTTCCCAATGAAAGGAGACACAAAGCATGTTATAGTTTTACACAACAAAAAACAATTTTATAAACCCATTTTTTTTTTTACTGTTAAATTTATTGGGGTGACATTGGTTGGTAACAATTAGACAGTTTCCAGATGTACAAGTCCACATCACATCACCCATGCATCACATTATGTGCCTACCACCCAGAATCAGCTCCCCCTCCACCACCATAAATCAGGTGCCCACTCCCACCTCCCCCCACAACTCTCCCTCCCCCCTCCTCAGGTAACCACCAAACTATTGAGTGTGTTCATAATGCTGGTGCCCTCTCCCACCTCCCCTCCCTCTCTCCCACCCCCCTCCTCCCTTTCCCTCAGGCAATCACCAAGTTATTGAGTGTGTCCATAGGTCTC
>PVKE010049491.1:0-11254 GCA_004027555.1 Craseonycteris thonglongyai | reverse complement strand
AAAAAAAAAATAGAAGAAATATTTTAAAATATCTTGTTTTAAGTACTTAGTATTTAAATCAATATTTAAAACATTAAATTCACATTTTATGTTCAAGTATTTAAATATTTCAAAATGTTTCTGTTTTTTGAGAGGATGTATTATATTAGATTTTAAAGTAATCAAGATTTTTTTTCATTGGGTTTGAATTTTATAACACATATGAAATGAGCTTATAACACATGTGGTTACTTTGTAAGCTTGTCTCCTTATTGGATTCCACAAATTATTCCTATAGTATGGTCTGGCTCCTGTTTATATTGTGACTATCAAATGTTTTGAGATTTCTTTTAAGGTAAACAATAACCTGTGAGCTAAACCTGGCTATGGTTTGTTTTTGTGTGGCCCTTGAGCTAAGAATGTTTTTAGATTTTTAAATGATTGAAAATCAAAATAAGGGTAATATTTCATGTGAAAATGATATGAACTTCAAATTGCAGTGCCCATAAATAAGTTTGATTGGAACACAGCCATGCTGATTTCTTTATGTCTTGTCTCTGGCTGCTTTCCTGTTACAGCTTCAAAGATGAGTAGTTGTGACAGAAACTGTGTGGCCCTCAAAGCCTGAAATCTGACCCTTTATAGGAAAAGTTTGTCTAGACCTGTTCTTTCCCAAATTGTTAATACATTTGGTGAGATTCTGCTTTGTCCATTTTGGAATGAGTTAGTTTGGTGGAGACAGCAGCTTCTAAGTAAAATAAAGTTCCTAAATTATGTGTGGATTTAACCACTTCAAGTTCTCCTTACCTCCAAGGTAATGCAAGTAAGAATGCTGACAGACAGTGAAGCACTGTGTGAGAGAAAGGTAATGCCTTCAAAGTTGAAATTAAAAGGTTGTCATGGCAGGTGGGCCTGCTACTTAGGCAGTCAAGAGGAAGCCTGTGAATAGAGGTCTGTAATCTGTAATTTTTTTAGGCTCAGATGCATTAGATAAAAAAGGGCTTAACTCAGTGGGATTGTGTTTCTTTTCCTTTTCTGATATTCTTAGGCTGCAATCTTCTCAACTACGTCAGGATGTATCTGCTATAATTACTGAGTTCTGTGGCACATGTTGTCAACAAGTCAGAAAAACTAAGAACCTTTTCCTTAAAAATAATAAAAATTACCCTAAGCTGCCAACCATAAAATGCTTTAAAAATAGTTCTTTATATAACTTCAATAAAGCACTTCTGAGAAATTCTTTCTATTTACCTTGCTGCTTCTAGAGATCCAGAGAACATCAAATTACATTTCTTTCTTGACAGAAACTTTCTAGTGGCTATAATTCCTTGGCAAATTGAAGTTTAGAAATTCTTCTGCCCATTTAAAGACCTACTATACTTAAAGTTTTGTTGAAATTTCTTTGTTGACTTAGCTCTTCATTTTTTTTTTTTAACTTTTTTTTTAAAGATTTATTTATTTTATTGTTTTTGACGAGAGAGAGAGAGAGAGAGAGAGAGAGAGAGAGAGAGAGAGAACTGAACTGGGGGAACTCCCCAGTTCAGCATATGGGTCCACACGGGCCGGGGCCGGGATTCAAACCTTGATCCCCAGGGCTGCAAAGTGAGCGCTTAACCCACTGAGCCATCCCGGCTTCCCCCATTTTAAAAAATGATTTATTTTTATTGTTTTTGAGAGAAGGTGAAAGAGATTGAGAGAGAGAGAGAGAAGGGGGCAGGGCTCAGAATAGTCTCCATAGGTGTACATCATTAGTTGTGACATAGTTTCATTTCACACAGGTGGATGTGTGGTCACGTGGGAGGAAACTGAACTGGGGGTCTCCCACATGGAAGGTGAGGACCTTTGCCACTGAGCTGAGTCATCTAGGCAGTTACCAGTTGCATCGCAGTTCAGCATATGCGTTTGCATGGGCTGGGTTGGGATTCAATCCCTGGTCCTCATGGTTGCAAGGCAAAAACTCAATCTGCTGAACTATCCTGGCATCCCTGACATAGCTCTTCACTATTGTTTGGGATAAAAACTCTAGAAAATTAATGCCTTCCAGAAGTCTGATATTTAAAAAATATTGAAATAATGTAACATTGTGCTAACTGGATACACTGTAGTTTGGATTCCTCATGGCACAAAGAGGTTTTTTACTTCTGTGTTCTGGTGGCTTGGTCATGATTTGAGACTGTTTGTTGATATGCTTCCATTATTTCTTTCAGTTGTCCTTTTTCTATTGCCCTTGGGAGTATAGTGCTATTAACTAAAAGGGTTAGCCAAGACGGCAGTGTAGAGCTCAGCAGCATTGGGAAAAGGAGCAACAGTATAGTTGCAATACCTAGTTCACAAAAGGAAGAGAATTATAGCACAGAGAAGAAGGTTTTGTGTTTAAAACAATGAAAAAATGAACATAAGTTCTGAAAACTCTACAATAAGGAAACAACTTACAAGTGGGCAAAAGGTCTAACATACCTCACCAAAGGTGATAAACAGATGGCAAGTTAACATATAGAAATATGCTCAACATCATATGTCATTAGGGATGCAAGTTAAAACAACCAGATACCATTACATAAGATGTTGACAATGCCAAATGTTGACAATGATGTGGAGCAACAGGAACTCTCATTCATTGCTGATGGGGATACAAAATGATACAGCCATTTTGGAAAACAGTTTGGCAGGTTATTATAAAATTAAAAATGCCCTTATCATACAATCCAGCATTCTCATTTCTGGCTATTTACTCAAATAAATTGAAAACATGTGTCTCCCCCAAAACCTATGAATATTCATAGCAGCTATATTCATAAGTGTCCAAACTTGGAAGTAATAAAGAGGTGAATGAATAAACTGTGGCCCATTCATACAATGAAACATTATTCAGTGATAAAAAATAAATGAGCTGTTGAGGCACAGAAGACAAGAGAGGAGCCTTAAGTGCATATAGCTAAGTTGAAGAAGCCAATCTGAAAAATGTTATATACCATGTGATTCCAACTGAAAAATGTTATACACCATGCGATTCCAACTATATCACACTCTGGAAAAGGCAATACTATAGAGACAGTAAAAAGGTAGTGATTGCCAAGGGCTAGAGAAGAGGGAGGGATGAATAGATAGAGCACAGAGGGTTTTTAGGGTAGAGAAACTATTCTATATGATACTATAATGATGGATATATGTCACTCTACATTTGTCAAAACCCATAGAATGTATAACACCAAGAGTGAACCCTATTGTAAACTATGAGCTTTAGTTAAAAATAACTGATCAATACTGGGTCACCTATAACAAGTGTGCTACACTAATATTAAATTTTAATAGTAGGAGAAACTGTGTGTGGAGGGGGATGGGGGTGGAGGAGAGTATATATGAGTATATGGGAACTCTTTACTTTCTACAAAATTTTTCAGTAAACCTAAAACTGCTCTAAAAAATAAAGTCTATTAATTAAACAGAAGTAAATAGGAAAGAACAGCATTATCTAGGCCTTAATGTATCTTCCCTTTTGTTAGTATTATTAATTTGTGAAATTCTCAACGTTATTTATAAAAGAACAGCAATTCACTTACTCTTACATAACCAGGCGACTAATTTTTAGAAGGTATACTTCCACTGTTGCCCACATCAGTTGAATGTGTATTTACACTGTTGCTCATATTTTTTGAGTTGACTGGATAAGAATGGGATGGAAGAATTAATAGAGTAGAGTGACAAATCCTTTTACTTAGAACACAAGAAGGCTGTTGAGGTTTTGCAAGTATTCTGCAGGAGGGAGTGATACCTGAGCAATGACTCGGAATTTTCTTGGGTTTCTATTTCTTTCAAGTTTGCAATTTAGAGCACAGTTGTGGTGTAACTAAAGAGAAGTGGGGATAAAGAACACCCAGCCAATATGTCAGCCAGTATTTATTGAATTCCACTGTGTGCTAGGCCAGGTACACAGGTACCGTACTCAATACAGACACGGTCTGTTCTGTCAAGAACTACGTATCAGTCTAGTAACTTTCATCATGTGGTTTGGGGTAGGCAGTCTTGGTTTTGATTCTAGCTTTCACAAATGTGAGCTTTGAAATCTTGGGTGATTTACCTCTGTGTTTTCCATCTTTAAAGTGGAGATAAGGATCATATCTTCCATGGGTAGATCTGTGAGGATTAAATTAAGTCATATCAAGCACCTCACATGTAATATGCAAACAAATTATAGATAAACATTTTCTGTTATCTCCCTGTGGAATTGGAGACACAGTAAGGCATCAAAGGCTTTGCACTCCTTTGTCTTCTTTAACCCAACTCTCCCTTCACCACCACCTCAAGGAATGCAGTAAGGAAAAGGGCTTAGAGGCAGTTGTGTGCTGAAGGGACAGGCAGCCAAGTCCTTTAACTGACCTGATAAAGGTAATGCATCACTCCTTAGAAGATCCCTATAGAAGTTATTGTTTCAAAGTAGAAAGTGTGTGTGTATTGTGTGTGTGTGTGTGTGTGTGTGATTATTTTCTGAATAGGGAGAAGAAAGTATACAAGGAGCCAAAACCCACAAATTCAAAACCATTTAATGAAACCTCTGACACACGCACACACACACACACACAGGCACAGACAAATTCATGTCAGTTGTAAGTCAATAGCCACAGGTAATTCTCCACTTGTAAAGATTTCCCATGTTGGCATGAAAGAGCGTGCTCATTAAGCCAGGTGGCCACTGTTCTTATCTACTTGTCTCCTGTTCTGGTAGTGGAGGGGACCACTGACTGCCCCAGGCTGGTCTCTGATTCAGCAGCAACAATGGAAAGAAGAGGCCATGCAGAGGGCAGGAACGGGCAAGCCTCACCCACATCAGTGCTGGTGGGCAGAAGGACATTTGGATGCTCTCAAAAGATCAGCTCCTGTCCTCAGAGGATTGCCTGCACTGGGGTATAGTTTCCTGTAATACTACCTGTTTTGAGGAGGGAGGGGAGATGAGAATTACTTGAGTAACTTGTGTCTTTAGTGGTCCCTGCACACTAGTTTGGTTGATATTTTTATAAGAAAAAGAAAAAAAGAGGATACAGAACAGCAGTATAACATGATGGTCCCACATTCTTCTTTTTCTTATTATTATTAATCATTTTTGCCGTAACTAAAAAGCTTCAGTCAATTCTCGGTCTCAGAAATTGGGTACTTAAAAATCTTTATCCCATTAATTTTTTTCCAGGTGATTGCTGCTCTTTCTGCTCTTAAAATGTTTTAATCTATGAGCCCCCCTCACATCCCCTCAGAGGTTTTAGAGCTTGGTTTTGTTTAGTTTGCCTTTTTGTTTGTTTGGTGTTCTTCCTGCTGCTTTGTTGATGTAAAGGCTCTCTACTGCACTGTCCAATATGGTAGCCACTAGCCACATGTGGTATTAATGCCTTTGAAGGCTGATTAATGCAACTGAAGATCTCAATTTTCACTTTTATTTTATTTTTTTAAGATTTACTTTATTGTGTGTGTGTGTGTGTGTGTGTGTGTCTGAGAGAGAGAGAGAGACAGACAGACAGACAGAGGGAGAAGGAGGTGGGGGGGCAGAATAGTCTCCATAGTTGTACATCACTAGTTGTGACAGTTTCATTCCACCAGGTGGATGTGGGGCCTTACAGGGTGGGAACCGAACCAGGGGCCTCCTGCATGGGAGATGGGAACCTATACTACCAAGCCATCCTGGCAGTTATCACTTGCACCGCAGTTCAGCATATGGGTTTGCATGGGCCAGGGCTGGGAATTGAACCCCTGACCTTGCTACTGTGAGGCAAGTGCTCAACTGCTTAGCTATCCTGACATCTCATGTCTCTGTGATTTAAATAAAAGGTTTGAGGTCAAGAGGTGAATTGGCATCCAAATTGTACTTATGGTTTGAAGAATCTCCGCCCACTTGAGAATATGATACTAATTTTACAATTACTTAATATTTATTCTTTTTTTTTAAGATTTATTTTTATTGTTTTTGACAGAGAGAGAGAGAGAGAGAGAGAGAGAGAGAGAGAGAGAGAGAGAGAGAGAGAAATACAGAGACAGAGAGAAGGGAGAGGGCCCAGAACAGTCTCCATAGTTGCACATCGTTGGTTTTTCCACATAGTTTCATTCCACAGGTGGGCGCAGGGCTGCACAGGGCAGGAACTGGGCTGGGGTCTCACCCTGGTGAGAACTGAACTGGGGGCACTCCCCAGTTCAGCATATGGTTCTGCACGAGCTGGGGCCGGGATTCGATCCTCAGTCCCCGAGGCTGCAAAGTTAGCGCTTAACCCACTGAGCCATCCCAGCTTCCCCTAATATTTATTCTTGCCGGCTTCTGAGATGTCCTGTTAGCCTCCCTGTTTCACTTGTGTCAAAACTGAAGCCCAGGAGAAGTTGGGATGGCTCAGCAGGTTAAGCACTTGTTTTGCAGCCCCGGAGACTGAAGACTGAATCCCAGTCCCGGCGGACCCATATGCTGAACGGGGGTGTGCCCCCAGTTCAGTTCTTGTCTGGGCCTATGCAGGAGGCTCCCAGCCCAGTTCCTGCCCTGCACAGCCCCACACCCACCAGTGGAGTGGAACTATATGTAAAACTAATGCTGTCAACTATGGAGACTGCTCTGGGCCCTCCCCCTTCTCTCTGTATCTCCCTGTCGGTCTCTCTGTCAAAAAACAATAAAAATAAATCTTTAATAAAACAACAACAACAACAAAAACAAAAACTGAAGCCCAGAGAGGATTGGTAATTTGCCCAGGCTCACACAACCCCTGGGTGGCATTGTTGGAATTCAGCCCACGTAGACCTGCTCCAGAGCTATGCCGTTAATCATGACATTAAAGATCTTCCATAAATATTAAAGGAGTACTTAAATTTGACCCATTCAACTATTTGGACACCTTCTGGACTCCCTTATGACTGGCCCAGAAAGTGCTTTCTAACTTAAAGAAACATCCATTTAATAGTGTTGCCCCATCTGTTACTCTTTTCCTTGCTAACTCCCGTGTGTGGGATGAAGCATGGCCCCTTCCTTCTCATCATGTGGAAATGATGCTAGCCTTTCCCTCAGCCCATGAGAGCGGTTTTCTAAATGTTTCCTCTCTTCCCAGACCCATTTCTGTGCATCCTCAGGTTCCCTAATAAGGATTAACTTATTTTAAAAATTGGTGTATTCATTATTTAAAGTTGTAAATAGTAACTTTACAGCCTTTTCAACTTCTCAAATTCTTCTCCTCTGTCTCTTCTAGTGTTTTATTAGACTTAAATTCTTAAAAAAGAATTATTTTAAATAACTCATATAACAATTGTCCATGTGTTGTTTAACATGTTCTGTTTAAAATGCAGGCCATAGCTGGCTGCAAGTACCGGTAAGTGAAAATATGTTGAAATTACAAGTGTTGGTGCTCAGAGAGTCTGGTAACCTGTTCATTTCAGTCATTTGAAGCAAACTGGAGTCTTTGAACAAATGCTCAGATTATTTTTCTTCCCGGGAGAGATGTAATGAGTACTAGAGCTTAGGAGTAATGACCAGATGTCTTCTCTCTGGCTTGGTCTTTACTTTAGGTCAGGTTAGGGAAGCAAAGAAAATGAATGGTTCAGAAACGCCCTCCTCCCAACCCTTCCTTCTGCCTCCGGCCTGCTTAGTACATCTGTGGCTTATTCTTGACCCCCCTCCCTTTTATTTTTTTTCCATTTTCTGTCTGCAGAGGAGATGGAGAACAGCTGTTTGCTAACCTCCTAACATCTTGCCTTTTACACTTCAAGTCCAATGTCAGGTTACTCCTTAAGAGTCTGAACTCCTTTGATTTTTCCTTTTCCAAGACCCAAATTCCTAGCCTTTAATTTTTTTTTAGAATATTTTGCTTACATCCAGATTTTCAACCTGTGTCAGCCTAGTGATGTTTAATCAACCATGAAGGTAATTGTTCTTGGGTTCAGTGTACGATAGCTGTCAACTTTATGGGAATAACTATCGAAAGCAGCAGGAAGCACACTGAACAAACAAACCAAACCAACCGACCGATCAACTGACCAAACCAACCAACCAACCAACCCAACCAACCAACCAACCAACCAACGAACAAACAAACAAATCCCAAAAGCACACTAAACAAAACCAAAAAGCTTTAAATGCTTTCTTGATTAAAGAAGGGTTTCCAAATTTTAAGCACTAGCAAAACAATATACTCAAATAGAAATGGGTAAAGAACTCACATGGGCCATATACAAATTGGGGTATCCAGTTAAATGTCCATAGTTGTGTAGGTAAAGTTAAAATAAAAATAAGCTGCTGTGACCAATGTGGCTTTCTTGTGTGAGAGGTGAGTTTATACTGTGCTCTTAATACAGAGAACAGCAAATCTAAGATAAATGGGGAGATATTTTTGTTGGCGTGTCATTTTATTTGAAGTGGAACACATGCAGAAGGAGTGTGGTTGGGCCTTTCACTATGTTCACTTCTTCCTCCATCCCAGTGTCTGTGTCCAAGCCCTCTATTTTGGAATGAAACGTTAAAGGGAGCCAGAAAGTGTTTACTTGATGTTGCTGCTCTTAGATGGCTTTATAAGCTCTGGGCTTGGCAGATTTTTTTTTTTTTTTAAGATTTATTTATTTTTATTGTTTTTAACACAAGACAGAGAGAGAGACAGAGATAGAGAGAGACAGAGAGAAGGAGGAGGGCCCAGAGCAGTCTCCATAGTTACACGTTATGTGGAAAACTTTCCACATGGTTTCCTTCCACACAGGTGGGCAGGGGCCATGCAGGGCGGGAACTGGGCTGGGGGCTTCCCACATGGGAAGTACACACTGAAGTTCAGCACATGGCTCTGCATGGGCCAGGGCCAGGATTTGATGCTTGGTCCCCGGGGCTGCAACATGAGGGCTTGACCCACTGAGCCATCCCAGCTTCCCCTAAGTCTAACTTTTTTCTCCTGGATATTTTTGTGGATTTTGTAGAGACAACCCACTCTCTCCTGACCCCCACCCTTTCACTTGTAGATCTCTTGATGCAGGTCATACATTCTCTCTCCTCTGATTCTGCATTTACTGCTTCTCCATCCCAGGTAGCCTCTGGTCATTTCCTGCTTTCATTTGCTGAGGTCTTAACAAGCATCCAGGACAGTGGCTTTCAACAGCCAGTCCGCGGACTGGACCTGGCCCACCAGAAATTCTGTCAGTCTTGGAAATAGTATAAATCACACTGCAGTAGATTTATTTCTTCTCTTATAAATGCATTCTGAGAAGAGGAAAGCATTTCACGAGCCGCAGGAAATTTCTGGTGGGCTGGTGGTTGAAAACCACAGATCTAGGAAAGCCCACAAGACAGGACCTAAATTGACCTCATGCCGGCTCTCTTGTAGTGGCCCATCTTGTCATGGGAGACATGCAAGCGTGCTTTGTTCCGGGAGTACAGGCCCATGCAGACTCCAACACAGTGAGCTCTCCTCGAGTTCGTGTCCACAGCTCAAGGACACCTCCCTCCCTGTAGGACTTCAGTCCACTGTGACTCCCCTAAAGCAGGAGTCACATGGTACACTCTCCAGTGGTCTCATGGAATTGCCCTTCACCAGGCTGGATGTGAGAATAGACACCCCTACCCTGCTTTCCCAGAGGTTAGAGTACAGCTCTCTCCATAGAAATCCTCCTCACAGATTCTTTTCTTAGTTGATTTTTCTCTCATCTCTGACATTGATATTCTCTTTTCATGTTTTTATTTTATTGTTTTGAGAGAAGGTGTGTGTGTGTGTGTGTGTGTGTGTGTGTGTAAGAGAGAGAGAGAGAGAGAGAAATAAGGGAGTAGAGCCTAGAGCAGTCTCCATAGTTGTACATCATTAGCTGTGACATGGTTTCATTCCACACAGATGGATGTGGGGCCAATTGGGGCAGGAACCAAACTGGCGGCCTCCCACATGGGAGGCAAGAACCTTTGCTGCCTGTGTCCCAGTTCAGCATATGGGTTTGCACAGACGGAGCCAGGAATCGAACCTTGGACCTCGTGATTACAAAGCAAGTGCTCAACTGCTGAGCTATCCTGGCATCCCCTTGATATTCTTTTTTAAAGATTTATTTTTATTATTTGTTGACACACAGAGAGAGAGACAGAGACAGTCAGACAGACAGAGACAGAGAGAAGGGGGAGGGCCCAGGACAGTCTCCACAGTTGTACATCATTAGTTTTCGATATAGTTTCACTCCACAGGTGGGCGTGGGGCCACGCAGGGCAGGAACTGTGCCAGGGCGTCCTGCATGGGCCCTGGCAAGAAGTGAACTGGGGCACACCCCAGTTCAGCATATGGATCCACATGGGCCAGTGCCAGGACTCAATTTTTGGATCCTGGGGCTGCAAAGTGAGTGCTCAACCCACCGAGTCATCCTGGCATCCTGATATTATAGTAGGTGAGCAGTTTGAGTTCCTTAACTAGTTTTGTACAGTCACTTTTAAAATCTGCCTTGGGGTCTATTATCTCTCAACTGAGAGAAAATTTCCATTTTGACATCTCCCATAGATGTGTAATAAATAGACCCAGCTCTTTGAGGACTGTGTGTACCAATAAGCCTACACCAAGCTTTGCTAGGACAAAATGTGCCCACGGCGGATCTTAGCAGAGAATTTCTCCCAGGGGGAAAAGCCTACTTTGCAGACATTCTACTCAATAGGAAATGCCCTGATTAGGGGAGCCTGCTGCTAAATGGTTTGAAACCCACCCACTGTAGGTGATTGAATTTTTTGATTAGAAAGAGGAAACATTTTTCTTTGATCAAAATATCCAGTGTAATTGGGTGCCTGGGGCTGAGGCATTTCCTCTGATTGCAGCTTTTTGTGTTTAGACTGGTGGTGTGCTGGGCCTGCCTTCCTTTGGATGTCTAGTCCAAGCCAAGTGGAGAATTTTGAGCTCGCAAATCACTAGGCTGGCACCTTTGTGGAAGAAGTAGTGGCTTTGACTTTCTCCTTGAGCCTCTCAGGTCTATCCCTCTATCAACCTGGGTTTTGAAAGCGCCTCCTACTCTCTAGGTCAAGGGTCAGTACTAAATGTACCATGCCATTCATGACCCATGAGTGGATTTTATTGGGCTTTTCTTGTTTGTTTGTGTAGCTCTGCATAGCACTTTAAAGACAAGTCATTCTGACTTATTTCACTTAATAAGATAGTCTCTAGGTCCATCCATGTTGCCAGAAATGACTGTATTTCATCATTTCTTATTGCTGAGTAGTATTCCATTGTGTAAATGTACCACATCTTCTGTATCCAGTCATCTATCGAAGGGCATTTTGGTTGTTTCCATGTTCTGGCCACTGTGAACAGTGCTGCGATGAACA